>VMDO01010718.1:0-20767 GCA_007922755.1 Pedetes capensis | reverse complement strand
AGCACCTAACAACAACAACAAGCTTGGGCCTGTGAGTCTTAGTTTACGTCAAACATGTGGTCTAGCCAGAGGCTCTCCTTACAGAAGTCGCTTCTAGATCTTTCTGAGGAGAGCACAGAGGCCCTGGGTACATTTCTTTGCATTTTTGCTGCACCACATTATCCATTTTCTTCATTAAGCCTTAGCCTATTAATAACCAGCCATTTGTCTTAATTCAATAAAAAGGTGATTGATCGCATTCGCGACAGTTTCATGGAGCCCCTGAGGGTGATGGATGGCCGCAGGCAGGAAGCCCAAAGCAGCCGTGTCCTTGGGCTCGAGGTGGAAGGGGCTGGTGGCAGGGTCTTACCAGACACTCAAGACAGAACCTTTAAAACACACATGCAGCCACTCCAGAGTAAATGCCCAGCCCACCTCACCCGGGGGCACTGTTCTGAGTCTTCCACGCCGGGGTTGGCGGTGGACCGTGGTCCACCTCCAGGGAGGAAGCTGTGGTCCACCCTTTCCTGTACTCAGTCACTAGGTACAAAATGGCTCCCTTGTGTGTTTGTAGGAAGAGCTGGGGCAGCTGCCGCAGTCCTGGAGCTGAGGAAGGGCGATTGCTCTGCTATCAGAGGGCAGCGCAGAGCCACACGGAGCCCAAACCCGCCGCCCTCTGTCCCCCAGGGGGAGGCTGTGTGCCCGCCTGCTTGTTTCAGGCACAGGACACCTGGACACACGCAACCACCTGCAGGAGACCCCCGGGAGTCTGCACCCTCTCACCTGTGCTCAGGGATCACCAAGGCCCCACTCTACCCCAGCCGCCCCAGCTGTTCCCACCCCCTCTCCAGCCTGCACAGCCCCCGGCTTTCCATCTTGTGCCCTACCCTCTGCCGGACCTACCTGCTCTTCCAGAACATTCCAAGCCACTCTTGGGTCTCTACCCATCCCTTTCATGTTACTACCTGTGCTGTGGTCTAAACGTTTGTGTCCTCCCGCCCCACTGCCCCCCACCCCCAAATCCCTGTGTTGGACTCCTAAGGTCCATGGGGATGATATTAGCAGAGGAGGGTCTGGAGAGGTGGTTAGTCACCAGGGTGGAACTTTATTGGTACCAGTGCACCTATAAAGTAGGCCCAGGGCGGTTCATTCAGCCCTCTGGCCATGTGAGGACACTGTGAGGAGGTGCCCTCTGTGACCCAGGAAGCTGGCCCTTGCTGGACACCAGATCTGCCTCCAGGACTTGATCTTAGACTTTCAGCCTCCAAAACTGGGAGAGACAAGTTTCTGTTGCTCATTATCACCCAGTCTGTGGTGTTTTGTCACAGAGCCTGAACAGACTTGGGCAGCCCAGGCAGCTCATTCCCTCCCCATTAGGTGTATGGGTGCTTCATGGAAGTCCCTAGTCTTAGATTCCAGGGGCAATACACAGCCCCCCAACCTCCCCTGGGGAGACCTGCCCACATCTGCCCCCCATTAGCCTCCATCCCCTCAGTCTGTCCAGGGTCCAGCAGGGGCGAGCTGGCCAGCCCCCATTGTGGCGCTGGCCTGGCAGTGGGACGGGATCCTCCCCAGCTCCCACGTGGTCCCCTGCCCTGGGGCTCACGCTGAGAGGGGACCTTCCCACCAGAGGGCCTTTGAAACTTCGCCCGAAGCCTGCATTGTCGGGTCCCTTATTTCAGACCATATCTCAAAGCCCCGGAAAAGAGTTCTGATCAATAGAGTGTGAGGATGATGAAAACCTATTACCGGGAAAGAAGCGCATTGTTAGGAAGATTAAAGGATAATAAGGCTGGAAGGAGAGAGCGGGCGGGTGGAGTACTCCGGGGCCGGCAGGTCGATGTGTGGGTGAGGGCTGGCTCCCCTGCCTTGCGGTGGATCACGTGTCTGCGTGGGCTCGCTTTCATGTCCCCTCTCTCCCCGTATGTCTCCAAAGATGAAATCAAGAATTTTCATTGCACACACACACACACACACACACACACACACACACACACACACACAGAGGCTTCTAGAACCCGTAAGAGCCGGTGATCCCGTGTGTTTCCATTTGCTTCATAGGTGATTGAGGACGCCTTCCTGCCTTCCAGAGCTGGATGCTGAGGACAATAGGATGAGCCATGCTGGTCCCAGGCGTGATGAGCCACTTGTGACGACGGCTTCACCCCAAGTCCTCCCGGGTGGAGGGCACAGGGTGGGCCAGTTGTAACCCTGGCACACAGGACATGGTTTAGGTCTCTTCCTCCCGGGCCTCCTGTGAAACTGAACCCCAAGGGCTTCTGTGAAGCACGCAAGGGAGCTTGAGCCTGGCAGACCTGTGTCCTTGCTCCTGAAGGAGGGGGCGGAGTTCACATGAAGTCAAGGTTGCTTGTTGGCCCATCACCAGTCGAGACTTGTGGTAGAAGCTTCTAGAACCTAGACACTACCTGGATCACTCTGCCATTGTCTTCTTCACAGAGTTCTCTGAAGTTCAGGAAGGGGTCACTGATAAATGTAGGACTGGAAGACAGGAAGTCCCCCATGCAGAGATTCAGACAGGGCAGTCTGGAAGAGAGAAGAGGATGCCTTCTAGGAGATCAGACAGGGAACACAAGGAGAGAGCAGGCATGCCCCAGGGCCACCACCCGGACCATTGCCAGACCCAGTGTGGGGGGACATACTTGAGAAACAAAAACACAGGACATGAGTTCCACATGAATTTCTGGTATCCCCATTTAGTATAAGACAATCTGAAACATTGCAGAAGACATAGCAAAATTACCCTTTGTTGGTCTATAAGGCAGCTTTAATGAGCATCCTGCACCGTGTCTGTCAGCACCCCCACTGCAGTGGTCGCCATCTTGAGCCCTCTTCCTTGCTTGGTCGTTGAGAAGGGGGTCTGTGAGGGTGTGGGTGGCTGTCTCGTTTACCCACAGACTGACAGATCCTGTTATCTGACTGACTCAGGGTAGACTTAGGGCTGCCTGTGTGAACAAGTCAGCTCCTGCTGATGGGGTCTTAGCATGCCTCTGTGCCACCTTACATGGCCCAGGGGCTGTGCAGATGCCATTAAGCCCAGGACTTTGAGATGGGAGACTCCCCAGGGTCACCTCCCTAATCACAGGGGACCCTGCATGGGCCAGAGGGAGTATGAAGGTCAGAGAGGCCAGGCTGCTGGCCTGGAGGGTGGAGGAAGGGCCACCAAGGCATGTGGGGGCTTCTCAGAAGCTGGACAATGCAAGGGGGCGGATTCTGCCTGACGCCTTGATTTCAGTCTCCTGAGAGCCGGTCAGACCTCCAGCCCCTGAAACGGCGATGTAACACACTTGTGCGTGGCAGGTCGGTCCAGCAGCTATGGACAACGAAGATGGCTTGTGAAGCCCAGCTTCCTGGACCCCAGCCTCCCCTTGAGGTTCAGATGTCGTCGGCTGGGGAGGGCTGAGCACCTGTGTTTCTGACCAGCCTGCTGGAGCTGTGCATGATGGCGGCCTGGGTTCCGCGCTCCGAGAACCCCCACCCTACAGGGTAGGAGAAGCCACGCTGGTTGTGCAGGGGAGGGCAGGGAAAGGACCCTCTTAACTGACAGCTACCCCCCAAGCCCTGCATCTCCGCTCCTGAACCTGCTCTGTGGACGTCGGTTAGGGATCAACTGAGGCTGCAGCTGCCACAGGCCCTGGCCAGGCTGCTCAGTCTCTTGAAGTTGTAGAAGGCCTGCGGGGACTCTCTCCTCCTGAGCCTTGTTGCAGACGTGAGCCCTGGGTCCACAGAGCGGTAGTGGCGCATCCAAGCAGTGGACGGGCAGCAGAGCCCAGAGTCAGAGCGGTTGACACCAGGGGCTTTGTTAGGGCCACAAACGTGAGGGAATAAAGGGCTGGTGGCCTAGGAGAGAGAGAACGGAGGGCCTGGATTCTGGGGACCCCGAAGCCTGGGAAGTCTGAGTCACAGCCAGCAGGCAGGAGGGGCCCTGTGAGAGGAGAGGGCTCACCTTGGGACGAGAGGGGCACCGAGCCACTCTGGGACATCACCTTGTCCCTGGGCCCCGATCCCAGCCCCCACCTGGGGTGAAATGGCGCTTGAGTGTAAGCCAGGCATTTGCAAGGATCTGTAAATGACACAGCCCCTCCAGAGCCTGAGGTGCCCTGGGCCACACAGCCAGAGGTACGGAGCTAGGGCATTAGTCTGGGCTACAGGGCCCGAAGCCCACCCTCCCGCTCAAGCCAGCTGCCCCGGACATGGGCAGTGGCCGCAGACTTGTGCATCACTCTTGTCTCCTGCTGGTGGGTAGGTCCCATTCCCTCCACTCCTCGGAGATCCTGGCAGTGGATTTATGGACAACACAGGGCCCCACCCTCCCAGTCCATTGCAGGGGAAGCCTGCGTAAAGGCAAAATAGATTCCAGAATGATCATGCACTAAGAGACATTCATCAGTGAGATGCCCTCCGTAAAACTGAAATATCATAAAATCCTACACACGTGGGCCGGGAGCTGGGCAGGAACCATATTTCAGCAGAGAACACGGGCCGTGTGGAATAGCAGCCACTGTTTTTGATAAATTAGACCCTGGATTACACTGTTACTGGCTTGTTGGAGGGGGCAGAGCAGCTATTCTGTCAACATCCTGCTCCTAGAAAGGCAGGGCCTGCTGCCTCCCCACCATCAGTCGTGGGCAGAGGGCAGCCGGCCCTGGGGAGAGCCTGGGTTCCCAGGAGAGCCAGACTGGGGACAGGGCATCCATCAGGAAGCTGGTGATGGAGCAAGTGGCGGTGTAGGCAGGAGCCCATGCGCTGTCCTGCAGGCTTTTCTGGAGGGCAGGGCCCAGACACGCCACAGCTGCAGTGGATGCAACCACATGCTGTCAGACTGTGAGCGTGGCATGGTGCTGGCCATAGCCAGTGAGAGCAGACAAGGATGTGAGGGGTGGGGTCACCTATACCCCTGAGGCCCACCGGTACCCGCTTTGTCCCCATCAGGGCCCAGAGTCTCCTTTTCTTGTGGTTAGGTGCCGTTGAGTCGAGTCCGACTCATAGCGACCCTCATAGAGTTTTCAATGGCTGACTGTTTCGAGATTGCCTTGGGAGTGGACTGCCACATCCTTCTCCCATTTTGCGGTGCTGGGAATTGAACTCGGGACCTTAGAGACTGCACAGCAGTGCTCTACCAACTGAGCTAAATCCCAGCCCGCAGAATCTTCTCTACCCCCTGCAAAAGAGGAACTGCAGCTGCCTGAAGCCCCACTGGGCCCGGCAGCCCCTCTGGAGTTCACAGCCTCACCTTCCTCTTGAAGCCAGCAGCCAACTCCTGCTCCAAGTGTGGTCAATGGCCCTGGCCTTGACTGCTTCATGCTTCGGCAGTGGATCCAGTCCCTGGTTACACAGCAGATCTGTGGCAACAGGAGCAGCGGCCTTGGCGCCAGTCCCTCTTCTCGCACTTAACCTGTGCCTGCGTCCACCACCTGGGCTTTTCTGCAGGTGTCCTCTCAGTAGAGCCCATTTTAGAGCTTGAGAATCAAGGTCCAGAGCTCTGACCTCCCGGACAAGGTCCAGCTGCAGACCTGGCTGGCGGCTGGCGCTTCCTGTGCATTTCAGCGGCTACACCTGCCACGTGGGTGACCTGCACAGGGACGAGGGCTGCCAGGAGTAGAGCAGAGCAGCCCTGGGACGCAGGGTCCAAGCCACGGGCTGCTCATTCACACGCTGCTCTGGACACAGAATGAGTGGGCGGCAGGCAGCCCTCATCTCAGCTCCTGAACCTGCTCTGTGGACGTCAGTTAGGTATCGATTGATAAACAAACGTAAGAGCTGAGAAATAACTGTGGGCCCAGGAGTAAGGAGTGTTAACGTGAAACACAGACCTGGAGGCAGCAGCTGTCTGGCCCACCAAGGGCGCCAACTCTAGACTTGCTCTGGGCAGGAAATAAAAACAGGCAGAAGCAGGATGAAGCTGAGACCTGAAGGAACCAGATTCTGAGTTTTGGAGAGGAGTTGGAGCCACGGATTGGAGAGCACCCGCCAGCCTCCAGCTGGCTCTGTGCTGGGGGAAACTTCTCTGCCTTCCGTGCAACTCTCATGCCGTCTGCTCCTCTCTGGTTGCTCCTGACTCGCCAGGCCTCCTCCCTGTACCCAGGCCACTCTGCCCTGTACCCAAGCCCACCCTGGCCCGCCCAGCCTCTGCCTTGTGTCCCTGTGCTGGAAACCAGCTCACGGCTACTTCGCTCCACCTCCCTACTGTGGCCCCGCGGGGCGGGTCCTGGCAGTTGCCACGTGGAGTTAGCGTCTCTCTAGTCACACTCAGCTCTCTGTGGCCGCTGAGCTCCGCCGAGGAGCACCAACCTCCGTGGGTGCTGATTTCTGCCTGCTTATTCCTTCCCTCCCTCCCCATCAGTGTAAGTCAGCCCTGCATGCGACACTCAGGCCGTTCTTCCTTGGGAGTGTCCTGAGCTCTCCCGGCTGGGGCAGTGGTAGAATGACCTCATCATCACAGGACCTGGATGGAACCCAGACACAGGGCAGACGTGATTAGAGGCATCGGGCTGACAGACCCTGAAAGACAATGACACATTGGGGAGGGCTCTGCCCCATGCGCCTGACCCGTCCGTCTCTTCTTTGGGGAGCATCAGTGTCTTTCCAAAAGTGACACCCAGGAGTCCCCACAGTCCTTTGTGTCCCCTCCTGGGGCATGAGCAGCTGGGCTGGGCTCCCAACAGAGGAAGACGCTGCCTGGTCCGTCCAGCCCCAACACCTGGCCAGCTCGCCTCACGTACCTGGGCTCACGTGCTCTTATCTCTGCTGACTCAGCTCCGGCCACCCCCTAGGCCACATGTCTCTGCACCCCACTCCCCAGTTCTGTGGAGATGGGGCTTCCGAGGTGAGTGCTTGCCTTCCTCCACTGAGTAAGTGGTACCCCACACTGGGCAATCATACTGCCTCTCCACAAGACGGGCTCCTGCCTCCCACTCGTGGGCCCTGGGGCTGGGAAAACTCCCTTCCCATTGTGGGAGACACGAGTCCATTGGACCTAAGCAGCTCTGGGTCCCGCGCTCCTCTGTACATAGAGAGATGACGCATGGCTGGGCACACTGAGAGACCCTTGGAGATGGGGGGCAGGACCCTGGCTCTCCCTCTGAGCTTCTTACCAAGCGGATGCAGGGCCTCCGGCTGTGGGCTGCCACCTTGCCAGGAAAGGCAGAGCCCAGCAGAGCACTCAGCTGAGAGCCGGAAAGAGGCCTCTGTGCCTCCATCAAGCTGCACCCAAGACACACTTGAACTTCTCACTTCTGTGGATCAACAAGGTCCCCTGCACCCATGCCAGTTATCAGCAGGGCTTCTCACACTTGAGACAGCTATACGAGTGCAGTTTGCCCGTGGGCTGGGGAGGCTGCGTTACCTCCTGCTCCCAGCATGCTCTGCATGAGCACTTTCCTGGCTAAGTCCAGCTCCAGGAATGGCTGATGTGAGTGGACATGGCTGTCAGGACTGACCTGGGGACCCGGGACCGTGGTCTTGTTGGGCTGTGCTTCAGGGAACCCGTGTAGGGGCCCATGTCAGAACCCCCTGTCCATCTAGCATTTTCCGGCAGTGGCAGAAGGCTGGTGGGGGCTCTGCTGGGTGGAGAGACACCAGTGAGAATTGTGCACTTCCTGTTGGCAGCTGAATGTGCTGATCACACAGCCCGAGTGAGAGCGGCTTGAGCGTGAGTGTCCTGGGAAATATACACACATGGAGCAGCTGCCCCTGGGTGGCCAACCCATTTCTCAGGGATGATGCAGCCCCGGGTACCAGGCTCTGTGACCCACAAATAGAAGCCAGCAGCCTTGGCCTCTGTAGGAGCAGCAGGAGGGCGAAGGGCTGACTGCGGAGTAGGGGCTGGCGAGTGGGTGAGGAAGGCAGAGAGCTGCCTCCATGTGAGAAGGCTGAGGAGGCCATGAGACCCTGAGAGCTGGACGGCCTGCCACGGTCTCCCATCAGGTGGCCTCTGAGGGGCTGACAGGGAGCCAGGGCCCATCCATGCGGTGCTGGCACCCCGGCAGGCGCTTCTGGAAGGGCATTGGCACAGCTCTGCCGGGCAGGGGCTCAGGCCCATGAGAGTGGGGGCTGTGTGAGGGAGGCTGCGCACCTGACCTCCTGGGAAGGCTGAGGGTGGGCTTGTGCAGATAGGCAGGTGGCTTGGGGCATGGGCTGGCCCTCTCCTGGTAAGCCTGATCCCCGAGCCCGAACGTGGTCCCCACCTTCTCTGTCAGCGTCCTGGGGAGGTGGCCCAACGCGTGGCTTCCCTCTCACTTCACAGCTGCTTTGCTCTATGTCAGGAACTCAGCAAGCCCCGAGGGAAAGACCACCTTCTTGGGGAGCCCCTCCCCAAGCCCGCAGGCCTCCTAGAGTGCAGGCACAGAGTCCTCACACCAGGCAGAGCATTTCTGGGATGGTCACCATTTGGAGGAGCAGGCAGAGGCTGGGGCCAGGTGTGCCCTCTTCAGCAAAGCCAGCAGTGGCCCAGGCCGGGCAGGTGCTGGGACAGCCGTGGGAGGAGAAGGGCCCCATCATGCTTATTGGGTTACAGAGGGTGAGAGGTGGCATGTGGGCCAGCTTTGGGGGGCAACAAGGACCCTGTGGGGTTCCAGGCCAAGAAACGATGTGCAGGGCTCATTTTTGGAAAGACGCTGATGCTCCCCAAAGAAGAGACGGATGGGCCAGCTGCATGGGTGTAGGGAGAAATTGTGAATAAATTGGAAAAAACCCCAAAACTGTGTAAATGGCTTTTGAAGATCTGGTTTGTAAATTAGAAATCTAGGGAAAATGAAAATAACTTCATTGGGCGTTTGTACAAAACCCTTCACAAATCCCCCGAAACCTGATTGGACAACTGGACTCAAAGCTGATTGGCTCAGGCCATTCCGTGGGCGAGCTATATAAAGAGCTGCATTGTGGCAGCTCGATCCTTTTTCGCCTTTTTCTCCTGGACCTTCGACCACCAACAAGGAAAGACCCCATTTTTGCCCAGACCACTGATGAGGAAACAGTTCTCCCCACTCTCTTGCCCAGATCTTCAGGGAGGAAGGAACACTCTCTCCGCTGTGACCATCAACAAGGAAAGAACCCGCTCTCCGTCTGATCACCGACGAAGCAAGAACTCTCTCCTCATGACCACTGAGACCACAAACATGGGTGTTTGCCCCCGGAAGGCAAAAGTGCCCGAGGCTTTTCCTTTCTCCCATCTCCTCTGGCGTCCTGAGAGCCGCAGGAGTCTGCGCCCCTCACCCAAGGGTCCGGATGAATTGTGTTTAATATCTGTGTGCGTGGCGCCACAGCCCATCCGAACTTCCGGGCCAGACTGGGAGGCTTGTGCCTCACACACAAGGCAGAGCCAGGGGCAGGAAACTGTTGGATGCCAGCCGGGGGCAGCAGGGAAAAGGCCGGCAGCTGAGGACTGGTTCCACGGATGGATGGACGGACAGGACACTGTGCACCAGGCTGCAAGGAAGAAGAGTACATAGGGCTCATTTTGAAAGAAAAAGAGCAAGCTCACTTTGGAGCGTTTCTGTTCTTCACTCAGGGGAATAAACGAAGCCATAAACATTGCGGGCAGGTGTGCATCACGTCTTGGTAATTTCCAGAGGATTGCTTTTAATATGATAGGCACATAAAACATTTTAAAAGCAACTGCTTTCCATAGACATTACCAGTGGCTGGAGGAACCTGCTGGCACCAAGGCACAGCTTTGCCATTCCCCGCGGCTCCCCGCAGCAGGAAAAGCCGGCTGGCGGCAAAGCGAAGACCAGCGTTCTTCCTCGTGAGGGACTGGCCTTTGCGGGCTGGTGGGCACGGTCTCCGGCTGCCACCTTTAGCTGGGCCAGCTACCAGCCTGCCAGAGGGGCAGCCCATGTGCTACAATCCACCCAGCTCTTAATGTTGCCAGCCGTGCGTCCTGTGCTCTGTTTGAGATAAAAATCATGGAGAGGCCAGCGGTTCCATCCAAACGAGGTTTAACTGGGGCTTGTGGGTGAGCACTGGGGAGACGGTGGTGCACTGGAGATGTCCCGGGGGGCTCTTGGAGAAGTGAAGAGGAGAGCATGCAGCCACTGCCCCAGGACCCAGGCTTCTGTGCATGCAGAGGCTGTGGTCTTTGAAAGAAGGTGGCAGGGTAAATGGGGGTCATCCTTGGATGCATGTCCTGTGCAAACCTGCTTCTCATGAAGACGGAGAGCATGGCTGGGAAATCAGGCTATTTTGTCTCAGGAGGACACAGACTTGCCCAGGCTGAGAACACAGACCTGCCCAGACCTGGCCCAGGCTGAGCCAGCAGTGCCTGGATCGGCCCTGGCTCCCCGTCAGCCCCTCAGAGGCCACCTGATGGAAGACCATGGCAGGCTGTCCAGCTGTCAGGGTCTCGTGGCCTCCCCAGCCTTCTCACATGGAGGCAGCTCTCTGCCTCCCTCGCCCACTCCTGGACCCCTACTCGGCAGTCAGCCCTTCCCCCTCCTGCTGCTCCTGCGGAGGCTGGGGCTGCTGGTTTCTATTTGTGGGTCATGTACCCTGGTACCCAGGCCTGCATCGCCCCTGGGAAATGGGATGACCACCCCTGGGGCAGCTGCTCCGTGTATATATTTCCCAGGACGCTCATGCTCAAGCCTCTGTCACTCGGGCCGTGTGATCACACACTCGGCTGCTGGCAGCAAGTGATGGATTTTCTCCAGGGAGAGGGACATGCGAACAGACAAGGGGACCAGCCCTCAGGCTGCAGCTGGAGCTGCACTGCCGCAAAGAAGCCTCTAGTCGGCTTGGCATCCACTGGAACGAGGCAGAGGGCTCTCCTTCTGCCCAATCCCGAGCTCCTTCCAGGGGCCTGAGTGGACATTGAAGCTGGTGATACCCAGAAGTTTCTTGGCAAGCCTGGCCGGGGCAGGATGTGGGGATCCCAGGGGCTCAGGTCAGAAGAGACGTCTCCAGATTGTTGTGGGGGGCGATGAGCCTAGGACTTCCCTTCCTTCTGGGTGGTGAGGGTGGAGCCAGGGCTGGAAATGCCTTGTTGGGCTCAGGCTTTCTAGGCTGCAAGTGGGTCTGCAGAGGGACAGGCAGACACTCGTGTCTTTGCACAGTGGTGCTGGCATGGATATCACACCCCGCTTGGGTGCAGAGAGGCAGCCAGGGAAATGGGGGCAGGAAGAAAGTCCCCCCAAATCCCAGACAGGCAGGAAGACCTTGGCTGACATCCCGGCTCCTCACATGACCTCATGCGCAGATGATGTGGTGCACAAGTCCAAAACATCTCAGAGGAATGAGCAGGATCAGCGGGGTCACTGCCTCTCTCCCTCAGACTCTCCACCCCGTCCTGTTTCCTCTCTGACCACCCACCATAGGCGAGGCTTTTGATCTTGTTTTCAGCGCCTTCTTTTTCCCTCCATACATTTGCTTTTTTAAATATTCTGCCCAGGATGGCCCTAATGGCTGTGCTTTGCTCCTTGTTTTGTTTTCTTTCTTTCTCTTTCTTTCTTTCTTTCTTTCTTTCTTTCTTTCTTTCTTTCTTTCCTTCCTTCCTTCCTTCCTTCCTTCCTTCCTTTCCTTTCTTCTCTCTCTCTCCCTTCCTTCCTTCCTTCCTTCCTTTCCTTTCCTTTCCTTTCATTTCCTTTCCTTTCCTCTCTCTCTCCCTTCCTTCTTCCTTCCTTCCTTCCTTTCCTTTCCTTTCTTTCTCTCTCTTCCTTCCTTCCTTCCTTCCTTCCTTCCCTCCTTCCTTTCTTTTTTTAGCGGTACTGGAAGTTGAACCCAGGGCCTCGCGCTTACACACTTTGCAAGTGCTGTAACACTAAGCTGCACCCTCAGCCCATTTCTAAAATTTTTGTTTTTGAGACAGGGGTCTCACTAAATTACACAGACTGCCTCTGGTCTTGAACTTGAGATCTTCCTATCTCTGCCTCCCAAGTTGCTGGGGTTACAGGCGTGCACCACCACTCCCCACTCCTTGTTCATTTCCTATTTGTATGAGGTTTGCTCTGTCTGCCTGGCTTGCTCTTTCCCCAGGTGTCTTCCTTTTAGTTATGAGCTCAGACTAGTTCAGTCCACAGTGGAACTCTTGGGATGGGCCTATGTGAAGACACGAAGGAGCCTCAGATCTTTGGGTAGCATTTTCTCCTTCTCTCAGATCCTACGCTAGGAAAGATACCTTTTGCTGCTTTCTTCTTTAGAAGCACTCCTCTTCTACCCACAACTCACCTTCTCGCTCCCCAAGAGCTCCTCTCAAGTCCAGGTGTCCTGTGGGGTCATTTCCAGTTTAGCTATCAGTAACCAGGGGAGGTCCATCTCAATTCCATGATCCATTTTAGGTTTGTCAGTTTCTTCTCAGTCTGTATTGATAATTGCTTTATGTATTTTAAAGCCAGATTGTTATGAGCATACAAATTGATTGTTTATATTGTTTATATATCTCCTTGGTACAAAGCTTACACTTTTCATCCTTTTGCTTTTGAAGTTTTTTTTTTTTAATTTTTATTTTTAACAAATAAGAATAAAAGCATATATTTTGGGAGTACAATGTGATCTTTTCACACACACATACACACACACAAATATATACATACACACACAAACATACACACACACACACACATTGTAGAAGGATTAAAATCAAGCTAATTCACATATCCACCTGTCCTAGTTAACAGCTTTTCATTTTTTACCCAGCTAAGTAGTATATAGCCTGCAGCCGTAGCCCTGTGGCATCCGATCCTGTCAGATCTTGGAAGCTAAGCAGGGTCGGGCCTGGTTAGTCCTTGGATGGGAGACCGCCTGGGAACACCAGGTGCTGTAGGCTTGGGAGAAGGACCCGGCAACCCACTCCCAAAAATCAATGCTCCGTTGAAAACCCTATGAATAGCAGAGAAGCACTGATAATAGTGTTTCGCCTGTTGTACATAGGGTCCCTATGAATCAGATACCGACTCGATGGCACCTAACAACAACAACAAGTAGTATACGGTATTACAAGTTGGCCTAAAAGAAAATAAGCCATTATTTCCAGTGTACCAGTTATTCCCGGCCCGAGTCTTCACTCCCACCTCCCAGACCCATGGGTGCCCTCTCCCCAGTGGGAGGCTAAAGCCCCTGTGGTGCTTCCAACCCACACAGCTGCACCTGTGAGCTGAGTGTTTACAAACGGGCTGTCTCTTGGAAATAAATCTTTGCACTTTCCCCGGGAAATATAGCCTATAAATCACTGTGACATTTAAGAAGAGCAGCGCCTCCCCCGCTCCTCTCAGTGCAGGCCCCTTACGCTTGCCACAGGGCCTGGAGTGGCCCACGAGACCCAGAGTGCCTGGGGTAGGGGCCGTCAGTTGGAGATAAGACCAGTGACATTTCCACCTCCAGCTTTGTCAACACAGAAATACCCTTGCCCCTGAGTGGAAGAAGAAACAGCTGCGGTATAGACAGCTGATCCTTTCCTCCCATCTGTCCTAGTCTTGGAATGCCACTGCGGTCACTCTTTAATTGCAGCCACCTTTTAATGCTGTGACGATAGACTTTATGTATCCACCTGGCCACTCCATGGTGTCCAGTTGTTTGGCCAAGCACTGGTCTAGATGTTGCTGCGGAGGTGTTTTTGTAAGTGTGATTGACGTTTAAATAAGTGGACTTTGAGTCAAACCTATGACTCTGTGACTTAAGTGGGCCTCGTCCAATCAGGGAAAGCCTTAGGAGAAGAGACCTAGGGCCTGTGCCCTTTGGAGACAGGGTCTCGCCACACTTCGCACCGCTACTCCAGGTGGGGGCTGGGATCGGGGCCCAGGGACAAGGTGACGCGCCAGAGTGACTCGGTGTCCCTCGGAACGAGGTGAGCCTCTCCGCTCACAGGGCCTCTCCTGCCTGCTGGCTGGGACCCAGACTTCCCAGACTTCGGGGTCCCCAGAACCCAGGTGCTCCGTTCTCTCTCTCCCGGGCCACCAGCCCTTTATTCCCTCACGTTTGTGGCCCTAACGAAGCCCCTGGCGTCAACTACTCTGACTCTGTGGCTCTGCCATGTGTCCGCTGCTTGGATGCGCCACTGCCGCTCTGTGGACCCAGGGCTCACGTCTGCAATGAGGCTGAGGGAATTCTGCTTCCCAGGCCTTTGGTTCAAGACTACAAAACCCACGGTGGCATTTCCAACCTGCCCACCAGCCCTGCAGACTTCAGCGCGCCAGCCTCCACAGTCCTGCCAGGCAAGTCCTGGAAGCGAGTACTGCTTCTCGGGAGAACTGTGGCTGAGCAAATGGCACAGGACAGGACACGGCGCACAGCGTTTTGACTGCACGCACTCAGTTTCCCACATACCACTCCGTAACGGCTTTGGATAAACACATCAGCTCACTCCTATCTACACATACGGGCTGAGATTTAGCTCAGTTGGTAGAGCGCTGCGCTGCAGTCTCTGAGGTCCCGAGTTCAATTCCCAGCACTGCAAAAATGGGAGAAGGGCTTGGCAATCCACTCCCAAGGCAATCCTGAAACAGGCAGCCATTGAAAACCCTATGAGGGTTGCTATGAGTCGGACACCGACTCGACGGCACTTAACAACAACAACAATCTACACACACTTTATGAATAAAAGTTTTCCTGGTGCCAGGGGAAATTTTTGCAACAACGTTGCTTGAGGGAGTAACATCTTATGCTTCTACTCAAGGCCACCAGACAGGAGACCAGGAATGGCAAATCAAATGGTGCAAAGCAATTTTTATTGCCTATCCTACTTGGCCTGCAGCCGTAGTCCTGTGGCATCCGATCCCGTCAGATCTCGGAAGCTAAGCAGGGTTGGGCCTGGTTAGTACTTGTATAGAAGACTGCCTGGGAATACCAGGTGCTGTAGGCTTGGGAGACAGACCTGGCAACCCACTCCCAAAAATCAATCTGCCATTAAAAACCCTATGAACAGGAGAGAAGCATTGACAATAGTGTTTCCCCTGTTGTACGTAGGGTTGCTGTGAGTCAGATACCGACTCGACGGCACCTAACAAGAGCAACAACAACAATCCTATCCAGTGCCATTCACATGGAGGCCCTGGCTGTGTGGAAAGCCCTCGCTGGACACACCGCCACTCCAGGGCCCTGCCCGCCACCCCTTCCCTCCAATGTGCCATGCTCACTGGCTGCCTTCACCCAGGTTCTGATGCTATAACACACCTGCCACTGAATAATTGATAAAGACGTTATCCAAGTCCTGGCTCTGGAGACAGGGAAGTCCGATAGCCGGCATCTGCTGGGGACCTGGTGGGAGCCGAGCCTGGATCACAACATGGCGGAGGGGGTCAC
The DNA here is from genome assembly GCA_007922755.1 of Pedetes capensis. Lineage (NCBI taxonomy): Eukaryota > Metazoa > Chordata > Mammalia > Rodentia > Pedetidae > Pedetes > Pedetes capensis. Next base: position 5,539 of record VMDO01010718.1, on the reverse strand, counting down.
CTAGTGAGACAGAGTGGGTCCACCAGCTAGGGTCTCTCTTCATCTTTTTCTGTTCTTTTAAATTTTGCTTTGCGGTTCTTGGGGGTTGGACACAGGGACTTCATACATACTTCGAAAGTGCTCTGCCACTAGGCTGTGCCCCACAGGCCACTTTTTAAAAAATGTTGAAACAGGGTCTTGCTAAGTTACATAGGCTGTCTCTGGCCTTAAACTTGCTATCCTCCCACCCCGACTCCTGAGTTGCTGGGATTACCATGCCTGGATCTATTCATCTTCTTATAAAGCCACCGATGCCATCTCATCTCAAGAGCCACTCTGATGATTTTATCTAATCTAATTCTCTCCCAAAGGATCCACTTCTTGATACTATTAATGTTTGAGTTTGGGGGTTATGACTTCAACATATGAACTTTGGGGGGGACATGTTCTAACCATGTTGTTGCTGTTGTTAGGTGTTGTGGTGTTGAGTCCTCACAGCGACCCTATGTACAACCGAATGCAACACTCCCCAACACTGTGCCGTGCCAAGCATTATCTCAGTGCTTCTCTGCTGGTCATGGGGTTTTCATGGTTGATTGTTTTTTGGGAGTGGGCTGCCAGGTCCTTCTCCCAAGCCTACAGCACCCAGTATTCCCAGGCAGTTCATCCAAGGACTAACCAGGCCTGCCCAGCACTGTATCAGTACTCCTCTGATATTCATAGGGTTTTTGATGGCTGACTATTTTTTGGGAGTGGGCCACCAGCTCCTTCTTCCAAGCCTACAGCACCCAGTATTCCCAGGCGGTCTCCCATCCAAGGACTAACCAGGCCTGGCCCTGCTTAGCTTGAGATCAGACAGGACTGGATGCCAATGAGGTACAGCTGCCGATGCTAGATTGCTTTGATGTGTTTCTCTGAGGTAAATATCATCTCCTGACACCTGGCCCCTGGCACACAGTAGGTGCTCTATTCAATTCCCCCTGAAACTGATACACACAAAGGAGCTATTGTCACTACAGAGCGCTCTCGGTGGCTCAGGGAGTCAATGTGGCTCAGAGAGTGAGTCTGCGCCCCACAGGCCCAGGGTCCCCTCAGCTGCATTGCTGTGCAGCGGTTTAGCCTCTGCGTGTCGCTCTCCACGCTTGGCGCTAAATCAGGTCTCCTCCCATACGGGGCGGGGTCAGGATGCAGCCAGTTGGTGGCGCACACTCTGGGCATGTAGCAAACAGTGCATGGGCCACCACCATGGGGGCCACACAGAGCTCTGCCTGCACCCATCTGGAGCACGTCCCCTCCAGAGCTGCTTCTTTTACAAACCCTTGTTCTCTTGGTTGATCTCCTAAGGTTCTGCACACTTTCCCCCTTTTAGCTGCTGGTGTACGCAGTCAGACATGTGCACGAGTGCTCTGTGAGGCCCGTGGGGAGGGGCAGCTGGGTCGGCAGAGCACATGGCGTGGATTTCTCTCTCCGTTTACTAAGATGCAGGGCCCTGTGGCAGTCCTCTGGCAGAGATCTTAGGGAAAACTCCGGGTGAAGAGGGCCCAGGAGTCACAGTCCCAAGCACACATGTGCTGAGTGGCCCAGGCAGGGTGGGCGCTACCCTTCTCACTGTCCCCAGGTCATCGTCCTGCGCGGAGCTCTCAGTCACTCTGCGAGCCAAGCTCACTACCATTCCCAGGAGGTACAGCTGGGGCCTTGAACCATTTTAGGGGAGACTGGCAGTGGCTGTGAGAGGAGCCAAGGCTGGGGGAGCAGGTCCTCCAGCCCCCAGACTGTGGCCTCCTTCCCAAGGGAGGCAGGGGACTGTGGGGCAGCCTGCCTCCTGAGGCCACTCAGTCCTCCTGCCCAGACCCGACTCAGCTGTTCTGTGGAGACTGGTGCCTCCCCACCCATCCTACCCACTTTGGGAGATGCATGGGTCATGCAATTGGAGGCTTCGAGAATGGATGGGAACCCCTGGAAAGAGACTCTCCAAGAAGGGTCTCAAGCCCCCCTTCTGTCATGGGAAGACAGTGTGAAGCCAGCCACCTATAGACTAGGAAGTGGACCCCCACACTCGGAATCTCCCAGCACCTTGTCTCAAACTTCCTGGATTTCAGAATTGTGAGGGATAAGCAGTGGTTATTGATGCCACCTAGGCTGTGGTATTCTGTCCTGGGGTCCTGAACTAATGGAGACAGAGGGAATTCTACGTGGTCAAGAGAAGGACTTACTATCAACTGAATTCTTGTGTCCAACTCCCCCAAGTCCATATACTGAAGCCCCAATTCCCATGTGATCATATGGCTGAAGGATTTGGGAGGTGATTAGGTGTAGACAGGGGTTAGGAGGATGGGGTCCCTGTGGGTCGAGGCCCGCACCTCTCCGGTCTGGCCCCGATGGTATGGACGGGAGGCACGGCCATGCACACATATAACACTAAACTCAGGACCTTCGGGTGAGGGGCACGGATTCAACTGGCCCTTGGGAACACCGCGAGAGGAGAGGGGGGAGAAGGGAAAAGCCTCAGGGTGCTTTACCTCTGGGGACTTGCGCAGCTCTTTATTGCCTCCCTGCCCTGACAAGGGCCGAGAGGAACCCAAAGTGTTACAGCTCAGAGGAGTTGCTACAGCTCTTATTGCTGCCTCAAGGGCAGCGGCAGCTCTTCTGGAGACTTTTCTCAGCTTCTGACCCTAGGAGCTGGGCCAAGGGACTGCCCTCAGCTTGCTTGGAGGTCCTTGAGAACGCTGTCTGGGTGTCCCGGTCTCCATGTCTTTATTGTCTGGTTGTCGTCTTCTTTGTTGTCATCGTCCTCAGGGAGAGTTGTCTTGTTCCTACGTTCTGTCAAGAGATGGATGGCAATGAAGGGAGAGGCAGCATGCAGACGCAGCAAAGCAAGCCACAAACTGCCTCAGAGTGGCTCTTCATATAGCACCCCCCTCAAATGACCTAAGCCAATCAGGTGCAAGTCTATTGTTCTTTATGGTCCAATAGGAGTGGGAGATGCGCAAAGGGGCTTGAAATTTGGTCCTATCACAGTTCTTTGAATCTGACCAATCAGAGTCCAAGAAAAGTGTCCAATGGGGTTACAGGAAAAACGTCCAACCACAGTACAGTATTTTTGTCCAATCATATGTACACAGTTTTCAATCCTTCTCAGGCAGGCTTTTGCTTGCCAAGTCCACTACTTTTATTTTTACTCCCATTGTTCTATGTTTTCCACCAACTCCTTGAACCCCATTTTCCCTGTTTTGGGGTTTCTCCCCTTTTCCTCCTAATATGCCCCTACAGAGTCCCCATGATGAGACTGCGGCAATGATAAGGCAATGACAGTACCAGAGCACCCCCTCCACTGTCATGTGAAGATACAAGGAAGCAGTGCTCAGCAAACCAGGAAGAGAGCCCTTGCCAGACACCAATTCTGGTGCCGCCACAATCTTAAACTTCCAGCCTCCGAATGTGAGGAAATGATTCCTGCTGCTCAAGCTGCTCAGCTTAGGATATTTTGCTATAGAAGCCCTGGTAGAGTAAGATAGGACTCCCGGGGGAAAAGCAAAGAGAAGGTCCAGATAAACATGGAGTAAGGAAGAAGGAGAGGCGGATTCCAGAAGAACAAGCGTTCCGATTGAACACCGGGGGTTAACATCAGAAGAAGTGGTCCCAGGCCGGGCGCGGCGGCGCACGCCTGTCATCCCAGAGGCTCGGGAGGTGGAGGCGGGAGGATCGCAAGTTCGAGACCAGAGGCAGTCTGCGTAACTTAGCGAAACCCTGTCTCAAAAAAAAAAAGTAAAAAAAAAAATGGGCTGAGGTGCAGCTCAGTGGTCCAGCACTTGCAGAGCATGCAGGCGCGAGACCCTGGGTTCAACCCCCGGTACCACAAAAAAAAAAAAAAAAAAAAAAAAAAGAAGTGGTCCCAGAGCTGGGAAGCTATTCTGGCTCACACTTCCCTTCCAATACTGGGAAAAACATCTCACTGGGTTATCTCAAAAATGTCTCACTGGGAAAAATATCTCACCTAAACATTATTGCAATAAAAGGCTGGTTGAATTGCAAGCAAAGTTAGTAGAAGAAAAAGAGAACAATCAGCTAGCGTAATATGTCTAGAGACAGTAAGGCACAACAATATGGAGAACTTTAATATTTCAAAACAATCTAATTTTTTTGCATACTATAAGATTTATGAAAGAATAGTGTTCATCAGCCTGCATCTGTACCACTGGGGCATCTGATCCTGCCAGATCTCGGAAGCTAAGCAGGGTTAGGCCTGGTTAGTACTTGGATGAGAGACCACCTGGGAACACCAGATACTGTAGGCTTGGGAGAAGGACCTGGCAACCCACTCCCAATAATCAATCCGTCATTGAAAACCCTATGTACAGCAGAGAAGCACTAGCAATAGTGTTTCGCCTGTTGTAGATAGGGTCGCTATGAGTTGGGCACCGAGTCGATGGCACCTAACAACAACAACAGTGTTTATCAGAATTAAAATGGCATATGAATGAGATAATTGGACAAATAGAAGATAAATAGAGCTCACAGAACTTAGTAAGTAATCAAAAATAAGAGAAAATTATTTTAGAAAAAAGAGATGGAATTAGAAGGAATGCAGCAGCAAACATCTGTCACAGATAATGTCATCAGAAAAATAGAAAATGTAAAGGAGGAAATATTTTTAAAAGAAAGAAAATTAGGAAAGACAGAAAAAATCCTTGAAAGTACACATACAGAAGACTGGAAAAGAAGAGTCAATGTGTGTGTAATTGGATACACTGAGGTAGAAACCAGAGGATGGGGCAGCATGGATACGAAAACTGATATGTAACATGAAGTAAAAAACAAACAACGAAAAAAGCAAAAACAAAACAAAACAAAAAACAAAAACAAAAACAAAAACAAAAAAACTTCCTCAATAACAGCAGGCTATAATACCAGAAAAGGAGACCCTCCGTGTTCAGGGAAATCCACTGGGAATGGTCAACATGAGAACACATTCTAGTAAAACGACTGGGCTTCAGGTGAAAAGAAAGTTCACTGGCATCTTTTCATTTGCATTCTTCTTGGGAGATCTTCATTTGTACTTTGTTTTTACCTTTGTGAATCTCTTTCTTTTAGGCAGAAAGGAAGAAGAATCTTCTTTTCTCGTGCGTAGTCCTGGTGGTGGAAGACAAGGAATCTTACCGAGGACAGAACACCAGACTGCCATTAATTTTTTGACAGGGCTTTGCGCCAGAAGAAAATGGAGACCCTCATCACAGATACTCAAAGAGAGCAGATGAGAGCCAGCCAGCCAGCCAGACAGGTGCACACCATGGAAAAACACAGAACATATTGTCCCTAGGGCCCCTCCTCTGGTATGCAGTCTAGAACCACCTGGGTACAGCAAGGATGATGGAGAGGCAGAGGTGGGAGGGGGAGAGGCTGGTGGCCATGCCGGGCGCCACAGGATTAGTGCTGAGGGGTGAACAAGAAGCAGACAGCGCGGGGTAGCACAGCCGTGGCCTCTAACCACAGTCTGGGCAACCGTCAAACTGTGGGTGGGGGAGGAGGGAATGCGTAGAGAGTAGAGCGAGCTGACTGGTTA
>VMDO01010717.1:0-70312 GCA_007922755.1 Pedetes capensis | reverse complement strand
GGCTGGGTAACAGCAGACACAGCAGCTCGGAGGCAGTGTGAATCTGTTCCGTTTATTTCCCAAATAGCTCAGCCTTATATACAGAAACTAAAATTCACTAAACCATATGGAAGGTCAGAAAAAGGACAAAGGGAATTGGCAGCATTGATGGATTACAACAAGGTTTTGTTAATAATCATTCCATTAGATTATCACAAAAATGTTACCTGGTGATCAGAGTAATAGATAACTTAGAGACAAATTGTGTTTATTTTGAACTAAGATGACCTGGGCATCTATGACTATGTTTATGCTCTACGTCTAAGTTATTGATTACTCGATTTTTAGTGGGAACTAGAGGCAATTTAACTACTATAAACTACTCTGAACTTATGTGGGAGCTAGGGGTAGTTTAACTATTGTAAATCACTCTATTCTTATCTGGGGACTAGGGGCAGCTAAACTATAGTAAATGTGTTACCCTGTTAAGTTCACAATAAGAAAAATGGGAGTTTCTATCTTATCAGAATGTTTTGCTTGCTGGGATGGATGTTCTGACTTACCAGATTGTTTTATTTGCTGGAGGGCCGTTAGTATGGAAACTTTGGTTTGTGTTAACTCAAGGAGTTTAAGCTGTTGGAAGTCATTTAAGAATTCTTTTATTGTAAGTCTGCTAGGGAGGCTTTTTTAGCTCCCAATCTGAATGAGCACTGCTCAGGGAGTCAGAAGATTATATATTTACATTTATTACTTGTTTTTCATTAGTAATTCCCAGAAATTTACTATATGAAGGAAACAGTGACTAATTCAAATTTAGGAAAAAGAAAAGGCAATATTCCAAGTTCCTTTCCATGAAGAGACCCTTTTTTGAGGTACTCTTCCCCTCTCGGTGGACTTTCCCGTCAAAGGCTTTGAGGTACTTTGTCCCCCTCTCGGTGGATTTTCCCTCTGATGCCTTTTAAAGGTACCCTTCCTCATGTGGGGACTCAGTCTACCCATCATGAGTGGAAATGGACCTGGCACAGGATGACTTTGCTCTTCCCTCCACCCACTGCCATGGAGGCGTCCTCCTTCCCACCCCCATTCCGTGAGCCCACATCTGCTCCAGTCTGTCTGCAGTTGCTCTGTGCTCCGTGAGCACACTTCTCCTTCCTCAGAAACTCAGTAGCTCACTGCTTTGCTCAAGGCTGTTACTTTTCTCCTGCAGGTTCCATGGCAGTGGCTTATTTAACCTGGGTTCTCTTTAGCTATTGCCTCCTCCTCTGCAGGATTTTATCCCATGCTCCCATCTTCATTGCAACAAGAAGACCCTGGCAATCCACTCCCAGGGCAATCCCGAAATAGCCATTGAAAACCCTATGAGGGTTGCTATGAGTCAGATACCGTCTTGATGGCACTTAACAACAACAACAACAAAAAGGTCTTTAGGGCTGGGGTTTAGCACTGTTGGTAAAGTGCAGCTCTGTGCTCTCTGAGGACCTGGGTTCGATCCCAGCATGGCAAATATGGGAGAAGGACGTGGCAGCCCACTCCCAAAATAATCTTGAAACAATCAGCCATTGAAATCCCTATGAATAGCAGAGGAACACTGACACAGTGCCAGGCATGGCCCAGCATGGTGTAGTGTTTCTTTCTTTTCTACATAGGGATGCTATGAATTGGACCTGACTTGATGGGACCTGATAACAAGAAGGGGATGGGAATTAGCTCAGTTGGTAGAGCGCTGCTCTGTAGTCTCTGAGGTCCCAAGTTTGATTCCCAGCACCACAAAAATGGGAGAAGGATGTGGCAATCCACTCCCGAGGCAATCCTGAAACAGTCAGCCACTGAGAACTCTATGAGGGTCACTATGAATCAGACACGACTCAATAGCACCTAACGACAACAATAAGAGGTCTTCATAATGTTGGGGCAGGTAGGTTAGTTTCAAATTTTATTTGGAAGAGCTAGGTTAGTTTTTATAGGGCTGGGATTTAGCTCATTTGGTAGAGTGCTGGGCTGCAGTCTCTGAGGTCCCGAGTTCAATTCTCAGCACCGCAAAAGTGGGAGAAGGACCTGGCAATCCACTCCCAAGGCAATCCCGAAACAGTCAGCCATTGAAAACCCTGTGAGGGTTGCTATGAGTCGGATACTGACTTGATGGCACCTAACAACAACAACAACAAATGAGTAGATACAGACAAAGCATTTAGGGCTGTGCTCTAAGCCACATATATGCTTCTAGTATCATTGTCTTATGATTATATTATTAATATGTAAGACTTTCTTGCTGAGCCAAGAGCATATGGTAATTATATTTTCTTGTACTGTTTTCCATTTCTTTCTTCATTTAAAAATTTTCTTTTCATGACAGTATCACCAAAGGCTTCCACTTTTCAAAAGAAGTACAAACTCTTCTCTCAACACTGGTTCTACATACACAGATAATCAGTATTTTTCTAGTTCCATCCTCTTTTTCTCTCTCCCGGATATATCACTCCTGGAATCCTTTATAATCCTTTTCTGACATGGACTCCTTGTTTCCTAAAACCTATGACAGAGCTGCAGTGCTGGGCCTTCTCTGCAAATCTACTATGTTGGAAACCTACTGCCTGATATGTCTTCTTTCCTGATTCAATCTAAGGTGTCTCAGGCTCTGAAGTATTGACATTTTGGGCCAGACAGTTATTTGTTGTGGAAGGTTGTCCTGTGGATCACAGGATCTAACAGCATCCCCAGCCTCAAACCACTCAATGCCATTAGCACCATGTCCCCCATTCTCACTTATGACAATCAGAAATGTCTTTGGACATTGCTTCACATTCCTGGAGAGAAAAATGAACCCCCTCAGTTGAAAAGTTTTGTTTAAATCATTCATTTCATCGAGTCACGTTTTTTTTTTGGAAGTGCTGGAGATCGAACCCAGGACCTTGTACATGCTGGGCAAACACTTTACCACTGAGCTATATCCCCAGCCTTTGCTGAATCTCATATAATAATAGCTTCCTGAGAAGGTTTGTAATAGAAGTTAAGCGTTTTGAGACCTCGCATCCCTCGAAATCTTCTTTATTCTAAATTTATGTTTGATGGCTAACTAGAGTGTAGAACTGTAGCTTGAACTAATGTAGACGGAATAACAGTTTTTCAAGCTATTGCTCTGCTATCCTCTAGCTTTCAGTGCTGTCGCTAAGAAATCTTATGCCATTTAGGTTCATTTATTTTTAATTTTGGCAATTATTTTAGTCATTAATTGCTAATAACACAATCTGTAACTTCGTGGCTAAAACAGCAATCATCTTATTACTTTTCATGACTCAGTGGGTTGTTTGGGGCTCATCTGTCTCACATGGGGCCTCTCCTGTGGTGTCCCTCTCAGGCAGAGGGCAGATGGAGCTGTGAAATCCAGCATGGATTCACTTACATTTCTGGCACGTTGACTGGGGTGGCTGGAAGACTGAATGGGCTCAGCCAAGGCACCATGATGACTGAGTCTCTGTATCTCCATAAAGTCTGAGGATCTCTGTCTGCCTCGTGACATCTTCAGTATGGTCTCTCGATGCAGTCTGTCCAGCAGGGTGCCATCTTACATGGCAGCTCAGGGCTTGCAAAACCACAAAAGCAGGTGCCACGTATTCCTAAGGAGTAAGCCAAAGCATGGCACTGAGTTATGTCTGTTCCATTTCATTGCTTAAAGGGAGTGGCAGGGCCACCCCCAGACCCCACATGAGGGAACCATACATGAGTGTGGATGTTGGGAGGCAAGGTTTGGAAGTTAGCTACCAAAGCTACTTTATTTTTTAATTTTGCTAGTACTTTTTCTTACTTTATGAGTTTATTTTTTTTATAGCTTTCTGTTCTTATTTAATGGATACAGTAACCTCTCTTTTCTCTCTAAGCATATTAATTCTAATTTAATCTCTTTTTGTTTTTATCTCCTTTGACTTTGATTTCCTCTAGTTTGCTTTCCTGTTGCTGGATAGAAGTTTGCTGCAAGTGTCTGGCAATTCTTAGCTGTCTAATTGGAGTGAGGCTCTGAAAGGCTGGTTGACATCCCAGGAATAATTGCTGTGGTTTGTCCACTTACTGCCTTCACTTGCTGGTGATGGAGCAGAGAACCAGTGGTTTGTGGGTGTTGTAAGTATCATTTTTAGAGGTCTTTTTCCAGTCTCTTGCATAGGAGCATTTGTTTGGCAATTGCTATTCTTGAGACTGGTAGTCATAGGGAGTTGGGTGCCCAGAGCTGATTATCTGGAGTCCCACAGACTCCCCCTCTCTTCAGTACAGTGTCTCTTCTCTCATCTCCACTGTGCTGGTATCTAGGCTAAATACTGATCCTTGACTTGGTTTTTCCAGAGAATAATTCAGCTCCTTCTAATAAAGAGGAAAGTCACCTGGCTTCTCATATCAGGGGAGAGGATCCCAAGCTCTAACTTCCCTTCTACCTGATCCCCCTATTTCTGATTCTACCCCTCTTCCCATCTTTGTATTGTTGTTGCTGTTGGGTACCATGGAGTCAATGTCTAACTTATAGACACCTTATGTACAATAGGCAAAACACTGTTGTCAGTGCTTCTCTGCTATTCATAGGGTTATCAATAGCTGATTACTTTTGGGGAGTGGGTTTCCAGGTCCTTCTCCCAAGCCTATAGCACCTGGTATTCCCAGGCAGTCTCCCTTCCAAGTACTAACCAGGCCTGACTCTGCTTAACTTCTGAGATGTGATGGGAGTGGACACCACCATGGTATAGCAGCAGGTATCTTTGTACAAGATGCCTCCAATTTCTGAGCCCTTTCTAGTATTCTTGAACACAGATCAGCTGCATTCTCTCTGGCATTCCCTCCTTGCAGACACTCAGGCTTTAGCTGTTAACTCTGTGAAGACACTTTCTGCTTCTCTACTTACATTTGATTTTCTAATAGTTTGTTGTCCTTTCTTACTTGTTGCTCTTTCTCTCTGTTCTACTTGTCCTTACGGGTTTCTAAATTTTGCTTTCATTCTAGAGAGAATTTAGGAGGGCATGTAGACAAACTCGTGCTTAATTCACCATGTATTTCTCAAAGACTTTTTCCTTCTCTGAAGACCTAAATTGATCTTTATGAGTCATCTGTGTTCAAGATCAAATGACTTCATCCATGGAAAATTCTCACTCGCTTCCCTCCGGCCTGCTGTAATGCCTGTCCCCGCAGTTCTCCACTCCGGCTATGTATGAGAAGCGTCCAAGTATCTCTGAAACCTAGTATTGCCTGGGCGGTACCCCAGAAAACAGCAATCAGAGTCTCTGAGGTGGACAGGTGCAACAAATAGTTGGTATTTCTGATGTGATACCAGGATTAAGGGTCAATAGCGTGATGAGGGTCATGGGGTCTCTTAGACCATTTGTGTGCCTATAGTAGAATACTTGAGACAGGGTAATTTATAAAGAGTAGACGGTTATGTCTTACAGTTATGGAGAGTGAGAAGTGCAAGATCAAGGGGCTAGCAGATTTCATTGTCAGGCAACAGGGTGGCCTTGTACTTGTGATTCTCCTGCCTCTGCCTGCCATGTGCTAGAATTACAGCCATGTGCCACGGTGCCTGGCTCATTGAGTTTATATTATAATGAAGTCAAGGTATGTGGTTTGCATGTGTTTTACCAGTGATTTTGTAAGATACCACATTTGCCTGTCTGCCCCAGGCTCCTCAACATATAGGCAGACTACTAGGACATCCATTGGAAGGAAGACCCAAGACATTTTTAGAGAGATTGCAAAAAATGCTTTTGATTGGGCCCCCAGGTACTAAGATGTATGGTTCTAAGCAAAGAAAGAAGAAGTTCACTTAACTTATTGAGTTACATCAACTAAATGAGCTTTCTAAAAGAAATGGCAGCATTAAAAATTCAAATTCATCTTTTAAAAAATATGACCCATCTGGGTGCAATGGTGCACGCCTGTAATCCCAGCAACTAGGGAGGAGGAGGCAGGAGGCTTGCAAGTTTGAGGCCAGAGACAGCCCGTGTACCTTAGCAAGACCTGCCTCGAAATTTTTTTGGTTAGGTGCCGTCGAGTCGGTATCGGACTCATAGCGACCCTCATAGGGTTTTCAATGGCTGACTGTTTCCGGATTGCCTTGGGAGTGGATTGCCAGGTCCTTCTCTCATGTTTGTGGTGCTGGGAATTGAACTCGGGGCCTCAGAGACTGCAGCACAGCATTCTATCCACTGAGCTAAATCCCAGCCCTACCTCGAAATAGAAAGTAAAAAAATGGGCTGGGGCGGCAGCTCCATGGTAGAGCACTTGCAAAGCATGTGTGAGGCTCTAGGTTCAACCTCAATGTAACACACACACACACACACACAATTACTCAGTCTTTGGGATTAGTTGTATTACGGTTCACCGCTCCATTAGGCTGTCAAGATCAGTGACGGTTGATTGCACTATAGCTGCATCATTCCCTGACCCTGACATTCTGGAACCAAACAAGATCCTAATCACATCTCTCCTCAAAGGCTGAGCATGGACAACAGGAGAGTTGTACAATTCTTTTCTGAGAACGGTCTGTGAATGAGGAAAGGCAGTCTCTCATTCAAAAAGTCTTTTTCTAGCCTCTTTTGAAGATGCGCAAAGGAGAATAGGGTTCTGATTTGGGCCATTCTTTATAGGAGAACCAGGGGAAAGGGGCCGTGGCTTTCTATTCTGTGTTGGTGGCAGGGAACTCATGTTTTGCCCTCATCCTTTACCCCAAACTTGGGCATCTGAAGGTGGACATGCAGCTGCTGTGAATGTGGCCTACTTCCTGCTGTCTGAGGCCTGCAGCTCCCTTTGTAAATGAACTTTTCTGAGGCCTGCAGCTCCCTTTGTAATGAGCTTCTCTCTCTCTTTTTTTTTCTCCATGATGAAACATCGGTGCAAATATGCATTAAGTATTTCACAGGCCACAAATGGATTCTATTGGTTTGCCCTTTCCTGAGAAGCAGTTGCGGAATGAATCACACAAAACCAATTTTCTTGACCCTTCTCTAACAAACAGAAATCATTAATCAGTCCAGGGTACTATTTATAAATCCTAGTGGAATGCTGTTAGAATTGAAAAATTTGTTCTATTTTCTACCCGCTAGATGATATGCTGTCAGTTTTGAAATTGCTTTTAAAACTTACACTACACTCCTTAACTGGAAATTAATGCAGGAGTCAGTGTCTGTGCAAATATTCCAGAGGGTCCTTATAGAGGTCAGAATTCAAATACTTCTAGGTATCCAGTGTATTTAATAATGTTAGTGTTGTGGCAGTGATTTCCAGCAAAGGGATTAGCACAGTGTGTGCCCTACTAAGTTGTCCACAACCCTCCCATATACTGTATCTTATTTAGATCTTACTCTGACTCTTGAGAGAGAGAGAAAGATTATCACCCTCGATTTTTAAGGATGAATAGCAAAGCTTAGTGGCTAAAATGACTCATTGCTAACAATTGCTTGAGGGTACCTCAAAACCTATGTTGCTTTCTTTTTTAAGTGTGGTAAAACATAACATAAAATTTACCATCTTAACTACTTTTAAGGATATAGTTCAGTAGTGCTAAGTATATTTCACATTGTTACACAACAAATCGCCAGAATTTTTTTCATCATGCAAAACTAAAAGTCTACACATATTAAACAATGGCTCTCCATTCTCCTTTCCCCAAGCCCCCAAAAACCACATTCTACTTTCTCTTTTTATGACTTTGCCTACTTTAAAAACCTCATATTAATGGAATCATACATTATTTTTCTGTTTGTGACTGGCTTATTTCACTAGTATAATGTCTTCAAGGTTCAGCCATATTGTAGCATGTGATAGGATTTTGTTACTTTTTAAGGCTAAATAATATTCCACTGTGTGTGTACATTTTGTTTACCCATTAATCAGTTAATAAACCATTAGGTTGTTGCCATATTTTGGTTATTGTGCATAATACTGCAAATAACATTGGTGTGCAAATATCCCTTCAAGATCCTGCTTTCAATCCTTTTGGATCTATACCCAGAAGTGAAATTGCTGAATCATAATCAGTTTTTAATTTTTAAGAACCTTCCGTAATGTTTTCTATAGAAGTGTCACCATTTTATATCCCCAAGAGTAAGGCATGAGGATTCAAATTTCTTCACATCTTCATCAACACTTCTTATTTCCTATTCTTTGGTCCTAGCTATGCTAATGTGGTGGGCTGGGATTTAGCTCAGTTGGTAGAGCGCCACTCTGCAGTCTCTGAGGTCCTGAGTTTGATTCCCAGCACCTCAAAATGGGAGAAGCCTGTGGCAACCCACTCCCAAGGCAATCCCGAAACAGCCATTGAAAACACGACTCGATGGCACCTAACAACAACAACGACAATGCTAATGTGAGTTTGAGGTGCTTAAAACCTATGTCTTTTTTTTTAATTAGAAATTTTTAATGTACATCATAATGCAATTAATTTTGACATGCTTTTCATTGTGACAATTTTCGTATATGCAATTTGATAAGCATTATTCATATAGGTTACCCCTTACCCTCCTCTGTGTTTCCCCCCCTCCCCCCTTCCCATCTAAGTTTCCCATCCAAGTCTTCTCTATCTTTTACTATATAGTATTTTTCTATATATCCTTGGGTTCCATTTCTGTTTAAGATAGAAACTTTTCCTGTAGTGGTCTTTGTTTCTTTCTTTAAAACCTATGTCTTGACAGTAAGTTCAGTGTGGACAACACCACAGCACAGAAACAAAACTGTGTCACCCCAACAACAGTTCCTGCAGAAAGCACAGGAGAGGCTGCCGCAGAAATGTGAGGTCCTGAGCCTAATGAACTCATCTTTCCCCAGCCAGATGGTTCCTGTAGGAACACAGAGTCTCTGTAGCGCAGTTGTGTTGTAGACGAAGCTGTGCCCCCAAAATGCGTATGTTGAAGCCCTAACCCTCAAAGTGGTGGTATTTGGAGATGGGGCTTTTGGGAGATAATCAGGTTTGGACGAAGTCATGGGCATGAGAGCTTCGTGGGGTGGGGGATTAGTGGCTAGGAGACACCCAAGAGCCTGCACTCATTCTGTCTTCTTATGTATAAAAAGGGCTGGGATTTAGCTCAGTTGGTAGAGCACTGCACTGCAGTCTCTGAGGCCCCGAGTTCAATTCCCAGCACCGCAAAAATGGGAGAAGGACGTGGCAATCCACTCCCAAGGCAATCCCGAAACAGTCTGCCATTGAAAACCCTATGAGGGTCACTATGAGTCGGATACCAACTTGACAGCACCTAACAACAACAACAACATGCATAAAAAAGAAATCATGCAAATATACTATAAGTAGGTGGCCATCTGCAACCCCAGCAGAAAGCCTTCACCAGAAACTGACCACGTGGACTTCTAGCTTCCCGAACAGTGAGAACATAGATTCCTGCTTTTAAAGCCTCTCAGCCTATTTTTTTTTTTCTTTCTTGTTTGAGACACAGTCTTTCTATGTGGTCCAGGCTGGCCTCTCACTTCACAATCCTCCTGCCTCAGCCTCCCTAGTGCACCACCATGCCTGCCTCTTCCATGATGTTTTTATGGCATTCTCAGTCTGTGATTACTTTATGGATGACTAAGGTAAACACCTTGACCATTGCTTTCTCCCAATCCTTGTCCAGTACCTACTCCTAGCAGCAATGGTGAATGCATCATCTATCTAGCCACAAAGCTGTCAGGTTCTAAAATCTTACTGGGTAGCAGAGGCCCAGGATAAAAACGATCATCAATCACACATTATCCTAGATGAATAAAAGGTGGACTCAGTAAAGCGATAGACAGAGAAAAGTCTTAGAAACGGGCTTGGGAATGAAGGTTTCTGAGAATGTTCAGAGCTTATGTGGACAGTTCCCATGTTGTCCTGCCTAGAAATGTTGTTAGGTGCCGCCAAGTGAGTCCGACTCATAGCAACCCTCATAGGGTTTTCAATGGCTGAGTGCTTCGGGATTGCCTTGGGAGTGGATTGCCAGGCCCTTCTCCCATTTTTGAGGTGCTGGGAGTTGAACTTGAGACCTCAGAGACTGCAGCACAGCGCTCTACCAACTGAGCTAAATCCCAGCCCTGCCTAGAAATAGAAAGGCTGATTATTCTGCACATCTTTACCTGATTTGTCTCTGATCTCTCCTTCCCACTCTTTTCCAGAATAGATTTTGTAATTACTTTCAAGACATGAAGGAGATTTTAGCCTGGCTTTGCCATGCTATTAAAGTATTTAAATTTAGCCTTTGCTTATATTCTTGGGAGAAAATCATTTCTGTTTCCTGTGTATGTGGAAGGAAAAAGGGACTCTGAGAAACTGGCTGTTCTTTGAACACCCCTGGAAACTTTCTTTATTTAGGCGAGCAAAGAGGGGAAAGAATACCTTTTTATCCCCCCGATACTTTTCTGTTGAACCCAGTCCTCACACATACTTTGCAAGCACTCTACCACTAGCATGTTCCCCCCACCCCCAGTCCTTTTTCATTTTTTATTTTCAGTTAGGGTCTTGCTAAGTTATACAGATTGCCCCTGGCCTCTAACTTGCAACCCTCCTGCCTCCACTTCCTGAATCTCTGGGATGACAGGCATGTGCTACTGCACCCAGAGGAATATCTTGCTTCACTGGCTCATACTGATTTCCTGGTCATGCCTGATACCTGCCTGTGGATAGGCTTCAAGGCTGCAAATACATGAGTCTCAGCTAGAGAAAAGGAGCCTAAAAGGGCTGGGGAGGGCATGCCTGTCATCCCAGCAGCTCGGGAGGCGGAGGCAGGAGGATGGCAAGTTTGAGACCAGAGGCAGTCTGCATAATTTAGTGAGACCCTGTCTCAAAAAAAAAAAAAAAAAAAAAGTAAAAAAATAGGCTGGGGGTGCACCTCAGCGGTCCAGCACTTGCAAAGTATGCAGGCGTGAGGCCCTGGGTTCAACCCTCAGTACTGCAAAGAAGAAGAAGAAGAAGGAGAAGGAGAAGGAGAAGGAGAAGGAGAAGGAGAAGGAGAAAGAGAAGGAGAAGAAGAAGAAGGAGAAGAAGAAGTAGTGCTGGGGAGGTAGCTCAGTGGTAGTGTCTGGCTAGTATACATAAGACCCAGGGTTCAGTCCCAGGCACCACCAAAAAAAAAAAAAAAAAAAAGCCTTTAAGGTGGCAATTTACTGTGACCCAGCCAGGCCAGGCACTGGGAAGAACTTAATGTCTTCTGACTCCTGATTTGTGGATGAAAGACTTCAGATAGTGTGTGGTGAGGGACAGCGACAGGCTCCTTCTGCTCTCAAGGGGAGTAAACTGGAGTTTGAAGGGACCCTCCGCAGAGCTGCCTCGCCACCTTCAGGTAAGCTCAGTGTCCCCTGTTGGTGCCCTTTGGTCCTGGGATACTTGGGCTCTGTGCAGATGATCACAGGAAGCGTTTGGGTTGCGTTGTGATTATTATTCATTGTCTTCTCCCGACCGCCAGGCCTGTATTGTATAATAAATGTGGGTGCCCCTCCATCATTGCTCAGCGCGCGCTACCTTGCATTCCATCTTCTGTATTCTGTCTGCCAATGGAGCTGCAATCCCTTTGCACGCAGGGCCCACATCGCTTGCTCTTTGAATCCCCAGCTCTCTCCCCACAGTGTCCTGTGCTTGAGCAGGACTGGGTGTGGTCTGCTGAACAGCAGGGAAGGACAGACAGCAGGGTGAGAGTGTGGCACTAGAGTCCTCCTAGGGATAGGGAAGGCACTGGAGGCTGGCTTAGCGGAAGTTGCAAGGTGGCCTGTGATTGACAGGACAGCACCTGTGATGGGCGGCTGGTAGTGAAAGCACTTTTCATCAGGGAAGTCCAACAAGAATAATGAGTGGGTTGCTCCTTGGACAGACACACCTCAGTGAGGGAGGAACTAGGAGCAAGTCGTAGTCACGGACTCGAACAGACAAAAGGCAGAATTGGGGCATCTTCTCATTCATAGCAGGTGCTTGAGGACAGAGTTAGTATCATAGATGGGGATCGGTCTTTGAGGATGGAAGGATGGATTGACTTGAAGGCAGAGTCTTCGGTTCAGAAGGCCTGGTAGTAGGGAGTAACTGTTGGGCATGTGAGTTCTGGAATTAAACTGCCCAGCTTTGTATCCCAGTACTGTCTGTGTGACTCCTGAATATTTACTAAACTTCTAATGCTTCAGTTTTTGCTTTTAATATATGAGGATGATAGGAGCACATACTTTGGAGGGTCATGGAAATTAAATGGAATAATTCATGTAAACCAAAAAGAATAACAGCTAGGATATTTTGTTATTACATGTCCTTGAGTCAGATCTGACTCATGGTGACTCTATGTATAACAGAACAAAACACTACCTAACATTAGCATGCACGTGATCTTTTTGTGTTTGAGCCCAATGTTGCAGCCATTATGTTTCTTCTGATTTTAGGTCATGCCACCTCAGCAAAGCCTGCAGCTGTAGCCCTGTGGCATCCGATCCCATCAGATCTTGGAAGCTAAGCAGGGTCGGGCTTGGTTAGTACCTGGATGGGAGACCGCCTAGGAACACCAGAAGCTGTAGGCTTGGGAGAAGGACCTGGCAACCCCCTCCCAAAAATCAATCTGCCATTGAAAACCCTATGAACAGCAGAGAAGCACTGATAATAGTGTTTCCCCCGTTGTACAGAGGGTCGCTATGAGTCGGATACCAACTCGACGGCACCTAACAACAGCAGCAACAACCTCAGCAAAAGGAGATCCAGGGGCTTTACTCTATTCCCATCATTACGGTCAACTCTACTTTGAAGAAGCAACTCTCTCCCAGTGGTTTCTTGAATTCCTTCTAGCCTGGGGGGCTCATTTTTGGCACCATATTTGATGGTGTTCCTCTGCTATTTATAGGGTTTTCAATGGCTAATTGTTTCAGGAGTGGGCTGCCAGGTCCTTCTCCCTAGTCTGTCTTAGTGTGGAAGCTCAGCTGAAACCTGCCTACCATGGGTGGTATCTGAAATACCCGTGGCACAGCTTTCAGCATCACAGCAACACGCCAGCCCCCACAGCATGGCAAGCTGACAGACACGTGAAGGAGCAAGCACGCAGAAACATTAAGTAAACGTTGGGTGCTATTCTTATTTTTTATGACAATCAGTGCTAAAGCTGAATCATATGTACTTGTTGATATTTGAGTTTTTGATCTATAAAAATGAATGATTTCTTCTAGTAAAACTAATACTAATCATGTTAACCAAACAGACAATCAAGCACAAAGGTGAGAGTATTATCTACGGTTTATTCAATGATGCTTCAGATTAGCACCTTCAGCAGTATAAGGCACATGTGGTTAGATCCACTTAGCAGAGGAGAGTGAGGCTCAGAGGATTAACCAGGTCTGGTCTTTGTCCAGCTGAGAGCTTACTCTGGAGGATCTCCTTAACTACTGCACTAAAATACATTTATTTAATTATGAACAGGAAAGAAGGAGAAACACGTGTTATCGGGCAGACAGAGTCGCATGGTTATTTCCTGCTTAAAAGAGAAAAGTCAATTTTTCTAATAATGATGATGATGATAGGCAATATTTACTGAGGGTTTACTTTGTTCCAGACATTTCTATAAATGTTATGTGCAGGTATATATCAATTCATAATCTCACCTAATCCTATGAGATAGTACTATTATCCTCATTTTATAAACAAAGAAGTCATTGTTTCTTATTTATGAAAACTGGCTGCATGGCATCACCAGGAAGTTTCAGGAAGGGCCAGATGGTAGTGTTGCCAGAGCTGGAGTGGCTGGGTGCCACCCAGGATAAATTCACACACCGAGAAGCCAAGTGAAAGCGAAGAGTTTTATTAAAGAAAGAGAAAGAAAGAAAGAAACCTCCACAGCAGGAGGGGATCCTAAAGATGGGTGGCTGAAGTGGGGGTGTTGTCTAGGGACTTTATAAACTTTTTCTTGGACTGTGTTACCTAGGCTAAAGAATGGATTGGTCCTCACTTAGGGGTTACCTGTGTGCTGGCCCAACAGGGTTAGTTGTTGTTGTTAGGTGCTGTTGAGTCAGGTCTGACTCATAGTGACCCCATGTACAGCAGAATGAAGCACTTCCTGATTCTGTGTAAGGCACACAATCTTATCTATGTTCAAGCCCATTGTTGCAGACACTGTGTCAATCCATCTAGTGGAGGGTCTTCCTTTTTTTCATTGACCTGCCACTATTCCAAACATGATGTCCTTCTCCAGGGATTGGTCCTTCCTGACTACATATCCAAAATACCTAAGACACAGTCTAGCCATCCTTGCTTCCAAGGAGCACTCTGGTTGCACTTCTTCTAGGACAGGTCTGTTGGTTCTTTTGGCAGTCCATGGTATATTCAATAATCATCTCTAGCACCATAATTCAAAAGCATCAACTTTTCTCCTGTCTCCCTTGTTCAATGCCCAGCTTTCACAACAATATGATGCAACTGAAAATACTATGGCATGAGTCTGGTGCAGCTTTGTCTTCAGTGTGACACCTTTACTTTTCAATACTCTAAAGAGATCTTTTGCCATAGCTTTTCCCAAAGCAATGTGTCTATTGTCAGTGCTTCTCTACTATTCATAGGGTTTTCAATGGCTGATTGTTGTTTTTTTGTGTGTGGGGGGGTGGGGTGGGGTGGGAGGGAGTGGGTTGCCAGGTTCTGTTCCCAAGCCTACAGCACCTGGTGTTCCCAGGCAGTCTCCCATCGAAGTGCTAACCAGGCCCGACCCTGCTTAGCTTCCAAGATCTGATGGGATCAGACGCCATGGTGGTACAGCTGCAGGCTAGGTAGAATAATGGCCACCCCCAAATGACCAGACCCTAATCCCTGGAACTAGTAAATGCTACCTGATTTGGAACCTTGTATGGTTACACATGTGACCAAGTATCTGGAGGAGCCTCTCTGGGATTATCTAGGTTGGTCCTGAGTGGCATCAAGTGCCCTTGAAGAGAGAGGCAAAGGAAGAGGACGCACAGGAGGGCAGGTGAAGGCAGAGGCAGCCAGAAGTCATGCTTCACTAGCCCAGGGCGCCACGCAGGCAGCCCCACAGCTGGAAGGGGTAAGGGACAGATAGTCCCCAAGGGCCCTGGAGGGGCACAGCTGTGCCAACCCCAGACTCTAGCCCAGTGGGGCTGGTTTGGGACCTTGGGCTCTCCAGGACTATGGGAAAATCAATTTCATAGGTTTTAAGGCCCCAAGTCACGGTAAGTTATGACAATGAATACAAATGCAGGAAGAGACTTGTCAAGGACATTGAACCAAGACAAAGACCACCAGCATGCTAGACCACCCATAAGTGGAATAAAACATTAAGAAGCTGGCAAAGCCTGCAAAGGCCACAGGTAAAGCTGGGAAGAACCCGCATGGGGGAAGAAGGAGGGCAGACGGTGGGAGCGGACAGGGGAAGGGGCTGGGATGGGCAAAGTCTCTGGGCCCTGGCGCCTTGGCCAGATAAGCTTCTTACCCTAGTGCTGACACAGGCCTACCAATTCGATCCAAATTGGATTTTTTTATGCCTTAATTGGACTTTGCTGAAACCATGCTTTCCTTTGTCCATGTCTAAATTCGAGTCTTGAAATGATCCTTTGGTTTAAAGGAGGTGGTTTTCCAAGGCTGCTTTCTTTCTGCTAAATCAAGGTGAGTTCACTTGGCTGGCAGTCCCCAAATACCCACCCAATTTGTTTGCACTTGGATTTTTGCTGGCTCGACATGGCAAGGGCGTCAGTCCCTCTGCCTACTGCCCACCTTCCACCCACCCACCCCTCCTGTGTTGCAGGTCCTGCAGCCAGGATCTGAAGGTCTCTTTCTATACTTGAGGGTACAGGGATGTTACTCTTCTCACGTCTGTTCATCTTACGCAAACAGCAGTATTATCTGCTTTTAAAATAACTACTTCATTGAAGTTCCTGTAATTTCATTATGGAGTCTGCTTCTTTTTAAAAGATGAAGTCCAGAATACTGTAATAGTATTTATTGGTTACTGGGCATTTTAAACAGATTATTTTTTAATTACTATGACAAATTTGGAAAATGACTGTTCTGAATTTGCAGCTGGGGCAAGTCCGGCTGGTTGAGTTCCGGGGACCGTGCAGTTCTTGCAGGGGTGAGTCTGCTCTGAGAGGGCGCTCGCTCCACAGCCAAAGGCTGTCTGCCACCCCTCGGTAGAGGCCCTGCCCGAGCGTGATGGCGCTGGCCCTAAAACTCACGTCAAATGCCTTCCTTCCAAATGAGCTTGCCTTAGGCTTCTGCCCCTCTTTCCACCGCAAGTCTTGGCTGTTGTGACTGGGGTGTATTTCAAAGGTGTCCTTCCACGGCCTCCACATGCCCACCTCTCCACCTCTGTTGGCCGAGACCACACCAGTCTCTCCCGTTTTGCTGACCTTCCAGTGGACTTCAGAGAGGCATGGCAAGCTTCCCCGTGGCGGGAGCCCTGGGCTAGAGATCAGGCCTCTGTCTCTCAGTGTCCTGGACGCAGATACTGGCTCTACCACCGCCCGCTGAGTGAGTGACTCTAGGCAAGTACTTAGCCTCTCCACTAGGGCCAGCTGTTTCCAATTGAGCGTGGCTCTGTCCTTGTCATCACTCTGAACTTTATTTCCTTCACATA
This sequence comes from Pedetes capensis, assembly GCA_007922755.1. Lineage (NCBI taxonomy): Eukaryota > Metazoa > Chordata > Mammalia > Rodentia > Pedetidae > Pedetes > Pedetes capensis. Next base: position 53,798 of record VMDO01010717.1, on the reverse strand, counting down.
CAAAATAGAGAGATTGAACTATGTTAGGGTGGACTTGTTAGGTGCTGTCCAGCAAGGTCCGATTTATAGTCCGACTTGCAGTGTTTAGAGCACCACTCTGTGCTCTCGGAGGCCCTGGGTTTGATCCCCAGCACTGCAAAAATGGGAGAAGGATGTGGCAGCCCACTCCTAAAACAATCCTGAAACAACCAGCCATTGAAAACCCTATGAGGGTCCCTATGAGTGGGACCTGACTTGACAGCACCTAACAACAACAGATTGAACTAGATTAAACTAGCTCCATTGGCACAGACCGATCACTCCTTGCCCTCCTGCAGATCCACTACCCACATGTCACTTAGCTCTGTGCGCCTCAGTTTCCTGACTTGCACAGTGGGATTACTCATTGGTCACCCCTCCTGGAGTGACTCTGGGAAAGAGATAATATGTACAAAACGCTTTGTACCTGGTAAACTGTCAATGATGTTAGTTATTATATTCTTTTTATTTACTTGTTCATTGAGGAATAACTTATGAGGTAAAACACACCCATCTTATGCAGCTCAATAAACTTTTATATGTGTGCATACCTGTGTATCAGCCCCCAGATCAATACATAGAACATTTCTACCATAGCAGAAAGCTCACTTTCGCTCACTTCCAGTCAATACACAACCCCTACCAAAGTAACTGATATTCAGACCTTCAACACCATAGATTAGTTTTTCCTATTCTTGAATTTCATATAATTATATACTCTGTGCTCTTTATAGTCTGTTTTTTTAATCAACATTATTTTATTTGATTTTTTTTTTTTTTTTTTTTGGTGCTAGAGGGCTGGACCCAGGGCCTTGCCCATACTTTTGCAAATGCTCTATAACCAAGTTGGACACCCAGCCCATTTCTTATTTTTTATCTTGAGACAGGGTCTTGCTAAGTTAATCAGCCTGCCTCTGGCTTTGAACCTGTGATCCTCCTGCCTCTGCCTCTCCTGTTGCTGGGATTGTAGTGTGTGCCAATGTGCCTGGCATTTATGAATTCTTAAAGCCTAGCTTAAGCCTCCCACTGTACATTTGTTGAGTAAATTTTCAGACATCTGATGCTTGGTGGATCATGGCAAAATATTGCCACCTGGTGTCTGGAGTGAATGGGGTGGGGAGGAAATGCAAAGGCAGCTGGCTGGATGATTCCTTAGGCTTTCCATTTGAGCTTTCTCATATACAATTTTTAAAATATCATTTTGCACGTCATCAGGGCGTGGTGGTGCACACCTGTAATCCCAGAACTGAGGAGGCTGAGACAGGAGGATCATGAGTTCAAGGCCAACCTGGGCCACACAGCAATTTCCAGGCCAGCTTAGGCTACATAGTGAAGAGACACCCCATCTCAGTAACCCTCCCCCACCCAAATTATTTTGCATATGATCTCCACATATTTGATTTATTTTTCTTTTAAATATTGCATATTTACTTTTATTTTTCAAGTATTTTTAAAGTTTAGACTTGTGGGATTTTAATTTCTTCAGCAATTGTTTATATTTTCAAAAGGTGAGTGCTACGTTCATAGGCAAAACAGCCAGTCAGTGCCCACTATATTCTATACCTGTGGCAGGTACTGAATATACCTTGGGGTATGTTCAAGACACTTAAGACTCTCATAAGCTTGTGGTTAGCTGCTGTTGAGTAGGTATCCAACTCATAGCGACCCTGCGTACAATAGGCGAAACAGTGTTGTTAGTGCTTCTCTGCTATTCATAGGGTTTTCAATGGTTGATTTTTTTTGGGGGGGGGAGTGGGCTGCTGGGTCATTCTCCCAAGCCTACGGCAGCTGGTGTTCCCAGGCAGCCTCCCATCTAACTACTAACCAGGCCAGACTCTGCTTAGCTTCTGAGATATGATGGGATCGGATGCCACAGTGGTACCGCTGCAGGCTCTCCTAAGCTGTTGTTGTTGTTAGGAGCCATCAAGTCATGCCCGACTCATTGTGACCCTTATAGGGTTTTCAATGGCTGATTGTTTCAGGATTGCCTCAGGAGTGGATTGCCACATCATTCTCCCATTTTTGGGGTGCTGGGAATTGAACTCAGGACCTCAGGGACTGCAGAGCAGCACTCTACCAACTGAGCCAAATCCCAGCCCTCTCCTAGGCTTGTTGTTGTTGTTGTTAGTTGCCAGTGAGTCGGTATCCGACTCATAGCAACCCTCATAGGGTTTTCAATGGCTGGCTGTTTCGGGATTGCCTTGGGAGTGGATTGCCAGGTCCTTCTCCCATTTTTGCGGTGCTGGGAATTGAACTTGGGTCCTCAGAGATTGCAGCGCAGTGCTCTACACACTGAGCTAAATCCCAGCCCTCTCCTAGGCTAGTAAGGTAAAAATGTAAAACAAAGCCAAAAACCAAACCAACCCAAACAAAACAAACCACAACAACAACAACAAAACAACAGAATGAATGAAGTACTGTAATACATGCCTTAAATAAGGTATTTGTTTATTCCTTCCTTCTTTCCTTCATTCTTTAGTTCATCATTCAGTGTATATTATTGAGCATTTCCTGTGTGCCCGATATTGTAACAGGTACTAGATACCCAGAAGTGTGTGCTCAAAATCCTCACTGATCTAAGAAAAGCTACAGTAAAAATATTTTATTTTCCAAAGATTCTGGATGTGGATATGTTCTTAGTCTGAATGTAAATCCCTGCAGATTGGGCCATGCAAGACTCCACATTCCATTGAGGTTGTACACAGAACAAGATAGTCCTAGACAAAAATCCTTTCCCCTGAAGCAAACGGAAGCAGAGGGGAGGCAGCCACGTTCACTGCTCCTCTCAATTCTCCCCCCTCCTATCCACTCCTCAATGTACCACCAAGACAAAAGGTAACGATGGATTGACCTGGTTTAGAGACATTATAATGCACTTTTGCCAGTGCATAAATTATCTGTCCAGGTTATGGGCCAGTGCCCCCCGGGGCATGACCTCTCCATCAGTGCCAGGCAGTCAGAAAGTAGGCTTGGATGCCAGTTCCTCTTAGATCTGCTCTGTCCTCAGCACTGGGACATATACTCTGTCACATCTTTTCTCTTGTGCTTCTTGGAAGAAGATATATTTTGGAGGCTTTTCACAAGATCTTATGCTCAGATTTGGGCTTTGGGTTGAGGATAGGACATGGTGTTTAGCTAGACTCACGAAAGTTCTGTGGTGAGTGTTGGAACCAGTGTCTCAACTGCTTTCCTTTCTTCTCTGCACATACTTCCCTTGGGAAGCTTGTACGTGATTATTCATCAGAGGAAGTATTTGGTGGTCTTCTCCACAAAATAACAACATCTTCATTTAATTGCTAAGTCAGGGATTACATCTTCTCCTTTTAATCTTCCATTCTACCAGTTCAATAGTATCCACCAATATTCATGCACTCTCCTAGATTTTTCCAGACATTAAATTCCTATTTAATAAACATGAATTGACTTTCTAATATGAACCAAAAATTGTACTAGGTACTGGGGAAAAAACGAAAGTGTTTTCTGTCTATGAGAAAGGCAACAGATGATTACAATAGGCAAAGGGCTCGATAGAAGTAGAGGGAGGGAACAGGAGAGCAGGCTTCTTGGACAAAATGAAGTATGAGCGAGTTTTAGTAATGGAGAGGAATAAGCCAGCAAGAGAATGGGGGATAGATGGAAGAAGCTGTAGGCCAAGAGCCTGGGCTCAAAGCTCTCTGTATTCCATAGTGAATATTCTGGGGAGCCACTGAGCGATTTTACCCTGCAAGTAAGAGGGCATGGTTTAATATTGAAAAAGTTCACTCGCAGTTATACAAAGGATGAGTTATGGGGTGGTCCTGTTGGAAGTAGCCGAATCTGTGAGAATGCCATTCACAGTTCACATAATGAGGCCTCAACCTCAGTGACTGTGAGCAGGCTGGGAGAAGAGAGGAGAGGAAAGGTGAGGTGGTCCTTAAGGATAATCCAGAATTAGTTTCACTGAAACACACTCAGAGGAAGGGCAAGAGAAGAATCTGGCACCAATCACAGGCTCCTGACTTAAGTAGATGTTGGCTAGTCATGTTCAGGAACAAGAATAAATTTGGGGGGCTAGTGAGGATGAAATTCCCTCTGCTGTTCTCCCCCAACTTCAGTTTCTTTCTGAGAAGGACTAGTGGGGCTTAGATGTAATAGGAAAGGAGTTCCAATGTTGGGCATGGGGTCCTCAGGCACGCTGATCACTTTCGCTTACCTGTTTAGCTCAGACCAGAGTGCCTGAAGGTGAGACGTTATCTCTCGCTGCCTATGAGGGGCTTGGGTCTACAGACCTAGACCGTCATAAGCAGCCTTTTTTTTTTTTTTTAGGTACACATATCTCTTGGACAATTGAGGCAGAAGTGGGAAGCTTTCAAACATTTGCGATCGTAGACATTTTTCTATTTCCACTTAATACCTGGTTTTGCAGACCCGGAGTGCTGGAGAAGTGAAGGATCCTCCAGGAGTCAGGGCTGCCCTCTAGTGGTAATTCCTTAAACTGCAAGTGCAGCCACAGTTCAGCTGTGAGCGGAACTTGGCCTTGTTGGCGATTTGGCTTCATTTTCTGTGACAAGGCAGATCAGAGTTCAGGCTTTGGATATAACTAATTTAAAACTGACTTCTAAGTGACCTATTAATAATTCTCATTTCACTCATGTGAAGCCTTAGATATGTGAAGTCACTCACATGCCCTTGTTGTTGTTGTTGTTAGGTGCCATGGAGTCCGTATCCGACTCATAGCGACCCTCACAGGGTTTTCAATGGCTATTTCGGGATTGCCTTGGGAGTGGATTGCCAGGCCCTTCTCCCATTTTTTTGCGGTGCTGGGAATTGAACTCGGGGCCTCAGAGACTGCAGTGCAGTGCTCTACCCACTGAGCTAAATCCCAGCCCACTCACATGCCCTAGGGAGGCAAATCTAGTCCTTGGGTCTATTTTTCTAGAGCCTGTGCTCTTAACCACTCATCTATGCTGCCTCTGTCATTATTTGCATCATCTGTTTAGGAAAAGCTGACCAAGTAGTAGGTTAGAGCCTAGTCTTTCCCACTAGCTCACGAATTTCTTGAAGCAGAGCTCATAGTAATTTTTGTCCTTGACGCGGTGCGTGGCACAGACTGATGCACAATTCTCCCTTGAGGGACAGTGGTAATGAAGCTCCCCCTGTAGACGCATGTCTACCCTCCTTACACAGCATCTCCGCTAGAATGTCTCGTGGTCATGTCAGACACTCTGTGTGCAAACCGCGCTCCTGACGTTCCTGGGGAGGGAGCCATCTGCTCATCTTCATCCGTGACATCCACCTCTTCCATTTACTCAGCCCCAAGCCTCAGACTTCTCCTGAATACATCTTTTTTATTTCCTGATCTCATATCTACCAGCAAATCCTGTGGATTCTGCTTGAAGCATACAATCTGAATGTCGCACTGTCTCACTTTTCTTTTTATGCAGTGCTGGGGATTGAACCCAGAGCTGCAGTGCCTGCTGAGCATGCAGTCTACCAACTGAGCTAAACTCCGGGTCCCGAAAGTCCCACTCCTTGTCACTGCCACTGCTGCCCTCCTTCCGAAGACTGGGCCTTCTTTCGCCTGGATTATCCCACTAGCCTGCCAAGTGGCTTCCCTTCCTCCATCTTCGCCACCTTCACACTGGGCCCGGCTATCAGCGCGTTTATATTGTGAGATCAGATGCAGTGCTTTGAACCATGCCCTCCAGTGGTTCCCCATCTTCTTCAGAATGAAAGCCGGAATCATTCCTGTGGCCTCCGACAGCCCATGGGACCTGGCTCCTTGTTAACTCTCGAACCCCATCTCAGGAACTGCCTTCCTTCTCCTCACTGCCTGGGTTCTAGGCTCCCAGGCCTCTTTGGTGCTTTTCAAATACACCAGGCACATGCCTGTCTTGGGAGGCATTGCCCCAGCTGTTTGCCCTCCAGAATGCTTTGCTCTGCCCAGCTGCAGACTTGCTCCCCCAAGCCCTTCTTGGCTTTGTTCAAATGTCGCATTCTCCACAGAGCCTTTCTTTATTCTCCCTCCTCTGTCCCTGGAACTCCTTCTTTTTCCTGCTTAAGTTTTCTTGGCATTTATCTCCTTCTAATGTGCTATGGCTGGGATTTAGCTCAGTCGGTAGAGTGCCACTCTGCAGTCTCTGAGGTCCTGAGTTCGATTCCCAGCACCACAAAAACGTGAGAAGGACGTGGCAACCCACTCCTGAGGCAGTCCCGAAACCAGCCATTGACAATCAGCCATTCAAAGCCCTATAAGGGTTGATATGAGTCAGACACGACTCGATGGCGCCTAACAGCAACAACAACAAGGTGCTATAGCCTCACATGGCATCCAGTTTGCTGTGCTGTGAGGGCTTGTGTGTTGCTGTGATGCTGAGTCTGTCCTCCGGAAGATTTGCTTCTTCTATTATCCCTCCAAACTTTTACAAGGTTTCCCTCTCTTTTGTTCTTTTCCTCAGTATACCTGACAGTATGTATAAATACACCTAGCACAGAGTCTGGAAAACAGCAGGCTCGACTCCCCTAGTGCTTCCTGTGTCCTTCAGCCCACGAAAAGCCAACATCTTTTTCTGCTCTTGATTCTCCCCAAACTGCCACATTCTTTTTCACCTTACCAAGCTTCCTGCAATAGCATTCTCTATTCCCAGTTTCTTTCTCCATGCTGAATTGCTCATCTAATTTCCCCCCTGCATTTCACAGCTCATCTAACTATTAAGTGGAATGTTCTCTGTCTTCATCTGACCTGATCTCTCTAAGGCATCTGGCCATATCAACACTTCCTCCTTTTACATTTTTCTCCTCATTTGGGTTTTTTCCCACACTTCTCAGTTTGGTCTTCTTCATTTCTCAGTTTTCTTTGTGGATACTCCTGTGCCTCCATCAATTGTTCCTTGAATGTCCATCGTTCTCCTTAGCAAGTCCCTCCTTTGGACCTATGCGCCCTCTTTGCGAAATTCTCATCCATGCCAGTGCCCTGAATTTGCACCTGTCTTGCGTACTCCTCCCAAATCTCCTTCCTGTTCTTTCCCCCAACAACAGATCTACTCCCACTTATTAGCCAACCTAGCATCGTCTCACACTCAGTGTGACCAATACTGAGCTCAAAGTCTCCCTCTCTCACACACACTTTCCCTCCTCCTGCGTTCCCAAGTGGAGTAACAATGTCACTCGTCAGCTGGACCCCACGGGCCCCTGGGCTTGCTGCGTTTTGCTCACATTTCCTCTTCGGCTTCTCCCTCAGCTTTTAGCATCTTTGATTTTGTTGAAGGAGTTAGTGAATAACCAGCAGAGCCCATTCCAGTGCCCGGGACACACTCAATAAATATATCTGGAATGAATGAATGAAAACATATGATCAACCAAGTCTGTTCTTGATTCTTCTAAAAAATTACATTGTTGTTGTTGTTGTTAGGTGCCGTCCAGTCGGTATCCGACTCATAGCGACCCTCATAGGGTTTTCAATGGCAGACTGTTTCAAGATTACCTTGGGAGTGGATTGCCAGGCCCTTCTCCCATTTTTGTGGTGCTGGGAATTGAACTCGGGACCTCAGAGACTGCAGCGCAGCGCTCTACCAAAAAATTACATAGGGACCACAAACAACAGAGCCAGAGCAGTAATCTTATAGCAGATCTGGAGAATCCGCAGTTTTCATTGTATTTGGAAACATATTTTGTCTTTTTTCTTTCTCTTTCTTTTCTTTTTTCTTTCTCCTTCCTTCCTTCCTTCCTTCCTTCCTTCCTTCCTTCCTACCTACCTTCCTTTTTTCCTTCCTTCCCTTTCTTTCCCTCATCTCCCTCCCTCTCACCTTTTCTCTCCCTCTCTCTCCCCTTCTTTTTCTTTCTTTTTATGGTACTTAGGGGTTGAACCCAGGGCCTTGCAAATATTTTGCAAGTGCTGTACCACTGCACTGCACCTCCAGTCCATTGTAAAAATTTTAAAAAATCTTGAATCCGGGTCTCACTAATTTAGGCAGGCTGCCTTGAACTCCTGATTCTCTTGCCTCAGCCTCCAGTGTCTCTGGGATTACAGGCATGAGCCACTGCACCTGTCAAGATTTATAATTTATTTAAATGAAGATTTGGGCTAGAGTTTAACTCAGTTGGTATACAGTGTTTTCTCCATGCTCTCTGAGGCCCTGGGTTCGATCCTCAGCACAAAAATGGGAGAAGGACCTGGCAATCCACTCCCCAAACAATCCCCCAATCAGCCATTGAGTACCCTATCAACAGCAGAAAAGCACTGACATAGTGCTGGGCATGGCACAGTGTCAGGGAGTGTTTTGTTCTGTTGTACTTAGGGCACTATGAGTCAGACCAGACTCAATGGCACCTAATAACAACAACAAATGGAGATTTCCTTATTTTCTTTTATTCCATTTTGTGGAGAGTAGGACCCTTTTGCTTCACCTATCTACTTCTGTTGGGAGAAGGACCTGGCATGGCAGCCCACTTCCAAAAAAACAATCAGCCATTGAAAATCCTATGAATAGCAGAGAAGTAATAACAATACTGTTTTGCCTGTTATACATAGGGTTGCTATGAGTCGGACACCAACTTGATGGCACTTAACAACAACAATCTACTTCTATAGCTTTTGGAAGTTTTTACATAACCCCACAATTTTATCCCTTAGCTCCCATTTGCTTCTGAAGAATCCCTGTCTTTGTAGACTACCAAATAATCTACCATGTCCTTTTTAAAGGATTGCTTCTTCCACCTGAAATCCCCTTGCACATGCACAGACACACACTAAAAGCAAGAATCATGCATCATGGGATATCTCTAACTTTAATGCCTTGGCAACCACTTTATTTGATCATGTTATTAATGATCAAATCTTGCTTTCTAAAGAGAACTCAAAGACATTTCCTTGCTTGCTCCTGGGGCCTTCTCCAAAGGTGAACCCATTCCCCTGCCAAGGAGACATGTTCAAGCATGAGTCCATTTCATTGGTTACCTTGCCACAATTAAGACTAGGGGGCATATTGGGTAGGGCGTTCAATTTGGGGCTTTTTTTATTAGTTTCTCCTTGTATAAACTATGTTAGTGGGTCAACCAGCCAGCATTACTAGAAATGTAAGGAGGTGGAAATGATTACAGTGGTCTCTCTCTCAGTTACTGTGGCTAGAAGCGTAATTACAGCTGAGGGAGATGCTGGAAAGCAATCTAGAAACACTGCTGTGGAAGGGCACCAAACTGTCTGTCCAGCATGCTACCAGTTACTATTTCTGTCTACTTTTAGTTCTACTAAACCATCACGGGGTCCCATTACCTCTTTGGATAGTAGTCCTTCTGGAAACCTGGAGAATGTAAATGCTCTTTAAAATATTTAATAAATATTACCTAATTTCTTCATGCAGCAGATGATCTAAAGTGTGCTCCCCTACCCAGAAAGGGCTGCAGCAGATTTTCTGTGCCACCTTTATAGACCCACTGGGGGATTTTCCTGTCCACTGTTCTGCCGCTCAGTGAAAATGATGTATTCTACTTGATCCATCACTTGACTTGGGCTTTTGAGAAGGCAACAGTTTTTGAGTAGGGTTTGATTCTAATAATTTGATGTTAATCCAGTTTATGAAAATTTCCATAAAGTTCCTCTAAACTCACTAGATTCTACTTATGAGACAATAAAATGCATGCTTTAGCATTTTCTCTTGGCACTAAATGGTGAAGAAGTTGAACAATTCTTGGCTATTTCTAAATCATCTGATCATATACCCTTGTTTGTTGTTGTTAGGTGCCATCGAGTCGGTATATGACTCACAGCGACCCTCATAGGGTTTTCAATGGCTGGCTGTTTGGGGATTGGCTTGGGAGTGGATTGCCAGGTCCTTCTCCCATTTTTGCGGTGCTGGGAATTGAACTCTGGGACCTCAGAGACTGCAGCGCAGTGCTCTACCAACTGAGCTAAATCCCAGCCCCCATATACCCTTATGAATGTTAATTTCATACCTTTATTAGTACATCATCAGTGCCAACAACCTGGACTGTTGACTAAGTTAGTAGACTACTTCATAGCTTCCTCCAAACAATGTTAAAACCTTGCCTTTTCCTGTTTTTTCAGTACAGTATCCAACATTAGGATTTCTCCATTCACAAACTCCAGATGGGTCCCCTTCAAAAGAGCGTTCTATGCTCAGGATCACCTCCCCAAGGTCAAGGCATTGCCACTTTCTCATGCTGGGTTCCTCACTGCCCCTGCGGCGCCACTGTGGTCGTTTGGGTTCAAACTCAGGAGACAGCCCATCTATCTCTCCAGGAACCTCAGAAAACAGTGATTTACAAAAGGGACCAGAGATCCAGTGTCAGCATTTGGGAAACTTCATTCAGCGGGATGGGTAGTCGGAGGGGTCAGCATTAGAAGTACTATTTAATGTTCCAGCAAGGTGGAGCACTCTCAAACTTTCCCTTATGGAGAATTCTCTTTACAGATGTTCACTTACAGCAACCATGCAGATAGACCATACTGGTCATACTGTGCATAAGGTCAATTTCTCTGTCGCCTTCAGTACTTCATCAGCTTCCCTAAGTGGTAAGTACAAGCTAGGAGGAATTACTCACCTTTTGAGGCTAACATTTCAGGATGAATTATGCTTGAATGTTGGCCATATGGTTGAGAAATGCCTCCATTATTCTCTTGGGCAAACTTCAGGCTTGGATCTTACCTTGATGTGCACATGGGATGTGTTCAAAGAATACAGTAAGTCTTTAATTTAAAAAATTTATTACTCATTAAAAGACAACCTCCAGAACTGCTTCAGAAAGTGGCAAGAATGACAAGTGTCATTCCCTGGAAGCCAGGGGATGTATTTTGAAGGGGATTAATGGCAATGTGTCTTTTACTGTAATAGTTTTTTTTTTCTTTGAACATTCATGGTATTTTTCATTCACACCTTGTAAGTTCCACTTGTAGCCCTTGCAACTGTTCCAAGCCTTTCCCTATTCTGCCAGAAAACTCCTCTGTCCTCTCAGATTGATTTGTTAAGTAGGAATGACGTTTTGGAGCATCAGGACTCTGAAGCCATGGAGAGTGGGTAAAATAGAATGTGCCAGAAACCAGAGGGGACTTGGCTGCCAGTATTTATTTCATGTATTGAAACCCAGCACACGCATCATAGTATCAATATTGGCTAAAAAGTGAATCTCCTCAATGAGCCGTTAGGGCTGGGAAGACAGCTTGCTAACCTGTCCCGATCTGGTGTACGCTGGCACACAATAGATTGCGAAATAAGCAGAAGCAGCCAGAAGACTGTCTCCCTTCTTATGCTTTAATCCCATATCCTATGCTCCATTCATGAAGGCTGTCTCCCCAGTCCTTGCCACCCCCACGTTCAGAGCAGGTGAGGCTCAGAAGCATTCAGCCTCATCTCTATAGAACCTTGAGCACACAAGAGATCCTTGGGCCACCAGGGGATACTATTACGTTCTTAAGTTACATGAACTCACACAAGAAAAAGCAAACACCACGGATACATAAAAGCCATTTACTCCTGGTGAATCCCTCAGGGTCCATCATCTTTCGTGCTGTCAGAGAACTGAGGCACAGATGATGAGAACTGAGTGCCAGAATAGTCTTGATGGTCTTGGGTAGCAATAGCTTTTTCCTGTTCTTCTGCAGTCCAATCTTAGATCTTCTCATTTTCCTCGGGTAATTAAAGTGACCCAGTTGATCATGACTCTATAACTGTCACAATGCCTTTGTAAGCTGACATAATTCCAAATCCCCTCACACAACCCTTGTGAGGGGGAAGAGGGAGAGGTGGGCTTGCATGTATGTGTGATTTCCCCATGATTTAAGGATGCTGTACTGAATCCCACAGCACTCCAGTGCTACATTTTGCTTGCAGTAGAAGTGGTGCTAGGGAAAACACAGACTGGGTGAATAATAGGAAGGGTAAAGATGAGTATTTAGATAGGAAAGAAAAAAAAAAGCCCCACAAGGAAGAAGGTGTCAGAGTAGACCCTCCTTTGCAGCAGCGTCTGGCATCTGGTATCATTTTGATAAGGGGGAAGGAAGCAGCTGGCCAAGGTCCATGTATGGCAGCCTTGAGGTTTTAGCCTTTTAATACACCTTTAATACATCTCTCATTTCTCCCCAGCATCAAAGGGAAGTATATGGTGAAGAAGTGAGCCAGACAGTGAGGGACTTGTACAGTTATCCTGTGAGTGTATGGCAAAGTTAAAAGAACACAAAATTTGTGTCGAGTTGAAGGCTATGTGCTTTAGATTTTGAGCTAGGTAAGGACAGTATCCTTTAGGCTGGTCCTTACCAGACCCAAGGGATTGTCCTTGGCCACATTAACCTTGAGGCTGGTAAGGAGTCTTGAGGACATGTAGCAGCCTTTTTTTTTTTGAAAATACAGTAACCACAACCTCCTCAGTCTTATAATCCTCCAACTTCACACCCATGAGGCAGAGGCAGGAGTGCTCCAGGGATAGAGAAGCCTCAATTCAGGTTGTACTTTGGGTAAAACATCTCAAGGTGCTGAAGAAGGTTGAGAGGTTCTCCCCAGGGCTGTTTGGTAGTGAGAAGAGGCAATGTGAGGTCTGGGCAGGTCAGGGAGTGGCCTTAGAAAAGGTCTTCCCAGGCTGACCAGAGAGCCCCTCCCACTCATGTCAGATGAGAGGTGAATGCCGATGTCCTCATATGGTACCTAGCTAGGAGGTCTTTTCTGAGTGGGTCCTCTGATGCCTGATTAAGTGATATCCTCTGCTGAAGCTTTTCCCACAGGTAGGGCAGGTGAATGGCTTCTCTCCGGTGTGTATCCGCTGATGCCTGAGGAGGTGGTCCCTCCGACTGAAGCTTTTCCCACATTCATTGCACCGGCAGGGCCTCACTGAGGCATGTCCTCTCAAGTGCTTGGCGAATGCAGCACTATGGTTGAAGCAGCGCCCGCATTCGCTGCAGAGGTAGAGTTCCTCAGCCGCGTGTGTCTTCCGGTGTGCCAGATACCGCCTGTGGTCATTGAAGTCCTCTCCACACTCCCCACACAGATAGGGCTTGCCCCCCACGTGGATTCTTTGGTGTGTTGTTAGCACAGATTTCTGGCTGAAGCTTTTGCCACAAATAGTACAGAAGAAGGGCTTTTCTCCTGTATGTGTCCTCTTATGCCTGACCAGGTCTGAAGTCCAGCGGAAGTGTTTTCCACAATCATCACATCTATAGGGTTTCTCTACCCTCGGGGTTCTCTCAGCCTGGATCACAGGGGAGGTCTCGTCCATGTTCTTCCGGTTGAGGGGGTACTTATAAGGAGCATTCATCTTGTGAACCTTTTGGTGCCTAGCAAGATGTGAGCTCCGTGTGTAGCTTTTTCCACATTCCATACATTGATAGGGTTTCTCTCCCGTGTGAGTTCTCAGGTGTCTAATAAGGTGGGAGTTACACGTGAAGCTTTTCCCACACACAGGACAGTCATGGTGCCTCCCTGATAGGGAGTGGCTAGGTGTAGTTTCCTGAAGACTCATGAAACTATTAACTTGAGAAATATTTGTACCAAATCTTCTTTCATTAACTCTACCTGAGTCATCCTCAAAGACAATTTCCCAGTCTGGAGTCTGTTGAATTTCTGGATCTCCCAAAATCGACCTGTGTATATCCTCCAAACTAAGATCTTGCTCAACATACTCTTCTTCACCTTCACTCCTAGCTCCTGCAAAAGGGGTGAGAGAAGAAAAGGAGACATTATAATGGCAGCAATGATTTGTGTACAATGAGATTTTTAAAAAGAGTTTTTTAAAAAGGCAATACAATATTTAAAGAAACCCATTTAATAAATGCAGAGGTGAGGAAAGAAATAGTCAATTGAATATCCAACATGGGCCAGTACTTTGCTACATGTTATGACACCAACAAGTTTTAGCATGGAAAAATATCATCTCATTTTACAAATACAGAGACTAAGGATCAAGAGTTTAAGTAAACTATGTAGTACATGGGACAGCTGTGATTACAGAAGAATAGCTGCTTTATTATTTTTCTTTCATCATTTTACACTGCCTAGCCCTCAAACAAATGGGTGGGAGGAGTGAGGAAGAGAAAAATGATAGAAGAGTCTGGCTTTCAGAAGGAGATGTTGATAAAGGCTGACATGTCACAAGAACCAAAGAGTTGGGTGTGGTGGTGCACATCTGAAATCCCAGCACTCAGGAGGCTGAGGCAGGAGGATCATAAGTTCAAAAAACCAAACCAAACCAGAACAAACAAAAAACCCAACAAATTAAAAATGAACAAACAAAACACCCCACCAGAACCAATGAGAAGGGTAGTAGGAGAAGAAACACTGACTAGAGGGACTCTAGAGGAACTGCCCATGAGGGGGGTTAGACCCCTCCTGTCATTCCTCACCTGTGTAGGTAAAACTCAGGATTTCTGGCTCTTCGGGTTGTTGAGGCTCATGGATATCTGGGACCTGAGGCTCTTCTTCTCTAACCTGGGAGGTATCATCTAGTCTGGGGATTGGAAATGCTGCTCAAGAGAGGGAAAACAGGACATCAGGGCTGGTTCAACACTTGCCTGTTTTAAGAGCAGATCTCTATGGTTGTAGGTTGTAGAGCAAATATGTAATCAGGTCATCCAATCAAATCTTGGGTGTCTTTAGCTGGAGCACCTCTAAGTATCGCCTATCTCTTGTTTTGCTTGGGCCTTTCACCTGCAGTTCAATAGTTACAACTCTGCAGACCTTACCCCTTTTCCCCATATTGAGGAAAGCAGATTATTTCTAACTGTTTTGTTGCTTTCAAAACTCATATACCTCAAACATTTCTATGCTAAAGATAGAATACTACAGCTTTATTTTCTTATTTGAGGTTTTCTAAACATTTTTCTGTGTTCCCTTTTACTTGGAAGAATACTATCTTCTTCAACTAATTAATCCTTTAATCTCATTGGTGGGTAAACACATGAAAAGTTTGGTGCATAGACTCTAAGATCCCCTTGTGTTAGAATGCTCTAAAAACACATGAAGTTCCTTACACAGAGACACCACAATCCCACAGTCTTCTTCCAGGACATATTCTCCATAGAACTCTTTCTGTGTTGGATCCAGATCACTCCACTGGTCCTGAGAGAAGCACACAGCCACATCCTTGAATGTTACCAGTCCCTGAAATAGTACAAGGATCGGGTCAGAATGTGGTGCTTCAGTAAATCTCCTACTTTGTTCTGGGATTAAGGAAGCATCCATCCAGGAGACAAAAGGAATGCTAGCATGGTATGAGGCTTCCTTGACGAAGGTGTGTGCCCACTGCTGCTTTCCCGACATCCTGCTTTGGAGGAAGCACTGGCTCTGCCCTGCCCCTTTACCCTAGTGCCTTCCCTCAGAACCAGCCAAGGTTCTTCTTCTTTAGGGTAAAGTTTAAAATTCAGGACAGGTCATCATTCAATTCTCTATTAGATGTCCGAATGCCACCTTCATTTCTGCAAAAATCCCCTTTTCTTGGAAGCTTTCCCTAATTCACCCGTTCTAATCACTATTTTCATTTATAGTTTATAGCATAAGCAAGATTTTGTTTTTCCCATGTAGACTACAACCCAACCAATGGATGAATTGTATTCATTTTTTTCTCCAGCCATGTAGTTTAGTTTCAGGCCTCTGATAATGATGGGTGTTTTGTAAATGCTGTAAAATGCTTTGTAAAGAACAGTCAGCCATTCTTGCAAATGACTACTAAATTCATTCCTAAAAATAAAAAAGTAACCACCCCAATATATGTGTTTTTGTGTGTGTACACAGACATACTGGAGTTATAGCACTCCGACATACTGGAGTTATAGCACTCCGTAACAACTTCAAAGTTGAACTGGAAATAGTTTCATTTTGTTTATTCTACTGGTCATGGCAAATAAAGAGCTGTGAAGCCTGCATATCCAATAGAGCCAATTACAGTTTATCTCATTATTTCCTCCCTTACTCCATAGAACTGCAGAGATGAGAACTTAACCTGCCAAAGGAGAGTAAGTTTATGTCCCACCTGATCTGTTTAGCATATGGCTAACACCCAACATTCTTCAAACAACTTCCCTGTGGTACAGGGAACTGGGGCACACCTGGGATAGAGCAGTGAGAAGGGCAACCATCTCTGGGTCTCCAGAGCCGCTCCCTGCAGGAATTTCTGGGTCCTGGGGCACTGGAACCTCTAAGGAGAAAAGAAGGTTGAGATCAGCATCATGTAGTGCAAAAGCCTGAGGACCCCCTGGCATGTTTGGTAGGAAGGCAGCCCTAACTTCCCTGCTCAGGGAATCAAGAGACTGGCTGTGGGGAGCCAAGCCAGCCCAATGCCATTACCAGTGAGACCATCAGAATGCTAAGAGCCACCAAGAACATGGCTACTTAAGCTGGGCCCTGTTTTGGAGGGGTTCTAGCTAGTACCTTCTTCTCCCTACAGGTGGGGCCCTATGGTTTCTCTCCATCACACCCAGCCAACCTCCATGGGACAGCAGATCCCCTTCCCAGCCGCCCTCCTGTCCCGCCGAGGCTCCCACCGCTCTCCTGCAGGGGCTGCAGCTCCTCTTCTTGGTTTGGGCTCTGCTGCTCTGGCGTCCCCAGGTCTGTGCTCTGGGAGGTCTCCTCATGGGACTGCTCCGGGGTGGAGATCTGCACTGGCTCCTGAGGCTCCCTGGGGGACTCGGGCTCTGACCCCGGTTGCACTGTCTCCTCTGACAGGACTTCCTGGCCATGGACATGGACGGTCACCTGGGAATAATTCTAACTTCCAGTCACCATGGAGTCAGGACAAGTTCTTAGTTGCCATCAGGGCATACTTCAGGAGAAGCTGTCTAGAGATAAACTCCCAGAGGAACTCAGGGGAGAAGGGGAAACCACAGTTGCCCCAGGTGCATGAGGAGGAATCATGCAAGGTATCCTCACCAGGACAAGACAGGGGACTCTCCGACACTACACTGCCTTCTACTTCAAGCCTTGCTCCTGTCACATGGAGATCTGGGGTTCCCACCCTTCTCATGCCTAGCTCTCCTTGCTGTCCACTTCCCTAGTGCCTCATCTTGGAAGGGAAGTCTGAGACTGAGAGTCCACAAGAAACTCTGAGGAAGTCACCAAATTCTCCTTTCCAGGAACCCAAGGTTTAACATCCAAAGAAAGAAACCCAAAGCATGACTCGCGGGTGGCCAGGGCCCTTCCCATGGTCCTAGGCAGGTTTCAGGCCCCAGGAAGTCATTCATTCACACACACACCACTGCCCCATGGAGCTCACGGATCTGGGAACAACCCAAGGGCAGAGCCAGTTACATTTAAAGGATATTATATGGGGACCCCCTAAGTCTTTCCCCCAAATGCAGCCTTCTGGGAAACAGTCCCCCGCCACGTCACACAGCTCAGGACTCCCCCTTCTCACCCACCGCCTTGGTCTCCTGGGCTGTTTCTGCAAACCCTCCACCAGTGTCACCGCCTCCTCGCCGCTTTCTGGCCGCTGGCCCCGCACCCAGCTCTGCAGTTCTCCAGGCAGGACCGTGAGGAATTGTTCCAGCACAAGCAACTCCAGGATCTGCTCCTTTGTCCGCCTTTCTGGCCTCAGCCACTGATGGCAAAGTTCTCGGAGTCGGATCAGTGCCTCTCGTGGGCTTGCTGCCTCCTGGTAGCGAAAGCGCCGGAAGTTCTGGTGTGAGGTCTCCAGTACAGGGTCGTCCCACTGCAGGACAGACTCTGGCGTGCAGGTGAAATCGTCTTCCAGTTTCACCATGAGAATGCCCTCCTCTTCCCAAAGGTCCTGGTCCTCTGGTTCCAAGGCTGTTGCCATTTCCTGGCTGTGGGCTGGTCTCACACCATCTAAAGCTCACACTGGCATCACCCCTCTTCTCAGCCTGGACACCTTAGGGGGCTGCTTCCAAGGGACCTGGGACAGAGAAGTCAAGAGGAACAAGAGGATAAGCCTGAAACCATGCACAGGGAAGCAGTTCTGACTGTAATCATTATCTTTTGCCTGCAAAACTTGCTCAAAGGATTAGAACCCCTTTCCTCCAGTTTCTGTAAGCATGTTGTAATGAGACTCAGCTGGTATAGGATAATAATGATGTAAGCATGGTCCTCTACCCACTTCCTTAGGTGATCATCATATCGCAAAGGAAAGCATTGCATTTTTATGTCACAAATAGTACCAGTTCTACCTCACATCTTAAATCTTTCCTCTAGTTCCTCCCTGCTTACTGCTTTAGTTTGTCCCTCATTTCTTGCATAGATTACTGCCATCATTTCCTAACTGGATTCCCTGCAGTGCTCAGCTCTGAGCACAAAACAACAGAATTACCTGTGGAGCCTATTTTGCTACATATTCTTCTTTTTCTTTTTTCTTTTTCTTTTTTGCGGTACTGGGGGTTGAACCCAAGGTCTCATGCTTGCATGCTTTGCAAGTGCTGGACCACCGAGCTGCCACCTCCAGCCCATTTTTTTTTTTTTTTTAACTTTTTGAGACAGGATTTCGCTAAGTTACGCAGACTGCTTCTGGTCTCAAACTTGTGATCCTCCTGCCTCCACCTCCTGAGCCTCTGGGATTACAGGTGTGCGCCACTGCGCCCTGCTCATATTCTTCTTTTGAGCACTTTGATTCAGTCTGTCTTTATTAGGGGTTGCATAGCAGGAGGTGAGTGGTGGGACAGCAAGTGAAGCTTCATCTGTATTTATAGTTGCTTCCTATCCATTGCATTACCACCTGAGAGCCTCAGAAAATTTGTCTTTCATGAAACCAGTGCCTGTGCCAAAAAGACGGGACTGCTAGTCTAGATAACTGTATCTTTAGAAATGCTACCTGCTGTTCTAATGAGAGCGTTGGTCAAGATACTCTGAGGAAAGTGTGTAGGGTATCTGAGTCCTACTGCTTGTGTTTGAATTCAGGCAGATATAGGACCACAGTGGGACCATGGGCAAGTTTTTATTTTCACATACCAGTTTCCCTGTCAACAAAATGGAGATACTAATGCACCCATTTAATAAGGTTACTATGAGGATTAAGTGTATTACTCTTTCAAGTGTTTACAGAGCTAATGGCATGCCAATGTTAACTACTATCTTTCTAAATAAATTATAGTTCCAATAGCATTACTCAACTTTTGAAAACAGTAACTTCCTCATGTGTGTAAGATCAGTCTCAAATCCTGGGCATAGCAGATGAAATGCTTCATTCAGCCCTAATCTTCTTTTCAAGCCTCACATCCTCCCGTTTCTTTGTACTCTTCTCTCCCTACCACAACATGCCCTTTCAGGCCTCCCTGCCTTCTGAAGGCTGTTCCTTCTACATGACTAATCTCCACTCTTCCTCTTTCCTTCAATATTGCAAGGTGTTTTGCTATTTCTTCTCTACAGGTTCTTTCTTCTTAATTCCTATGCTTTAGTTTAGGTTCTTATCAGTTCTCATTTGCATAACTGCAATTGCCTCCAAAGGTGAGTTTACCTGCTTCCAGAGTTGTTACCTTCAAGTTACCACCCACAGCATCACTGGAGTGAACTCTCTGGGCAGATCTGCTCGTGTCCCTCCCCTATTTAAGATCCTTCAGTCACTCCTCCCTGTCTTGTAAGTGAACAAATTTCTTAATATTATTAATTAGGTTGACCATCTTACTGTTCCCTTTGCTCTTCTCTAATCCTTTCAGGTATACACAGTAGAAATGTGAAGTATACAAGTGTGCCATACTTTGTACCTTTTGAACATGCTGCTCCCTCTGACTCTTGACTTTTGGTTAGGTTACACCTTACTTACATATGGTTGGAAATCACCTACGTGCTTCCAGACCAGCCAGGGCACATTTCTATCATGGTATATGTCACCTTACATGTTTTTTTTTCCTGGGAAACTCCTTGAATCAGAGACTGTGTTTTTCATCTGTCTCCAATACCTATAATAACGTGCACAACAAATGTATTTACAATGAATAAAACTGCACTCTGACATTTTCTTCCTACTTTAACATGAAGAGCCAATCTTTTCTTCCATTATACTTTTTTATTCCCCTAATCTTATTAATTGTACCTTCTAATAAAATGTCTTTCAAATTCACCCATGGCTTCCTCTCCACTGCCATTTCCCTGGTTGAACCACTATAATCCCCTGGTTGAACCACTATAACCCCCTAGGAAGTGTTCACAGGACCTTTTTAAGCTCACCATATTCTCAGCCCCTGAATTGCACCGGCACACAATAGGCACTTTATGCTGAATGACTAAGTTCAAATTTCACAACTGATCTTCTTGGTCCTGTCCTTCTCCACACAGATTCCACCCAAGGGATCCTTCATTTCTCAATGTCTGTGCTGTACTCAACTGCCTGCGAGCAGCCTTCGAGGTTCATCGATTCATTCTTGCCAGCTGTGCTTCACCTGCTGTCACACTTCAATTGACTTCACAGCCAAGGACCACATTATCCATTTTTATTCTTTCTCAAATCTTTTTATCCATGCACTTATTTCACTTTTAAAAACCCTTAATCATTTGCAACATCCG
Source organism: Pedetes capensis (assembly GCA_007922755.1). Classification (NCBI taxonomy): domain Eukaryota; kingdom Metazoa; phylum Chordata; class Mammalia; order Rodentia; family Pedetidae; genus Pedetes; species Pedetes capensis. The sequence continues at coordinate 33,357 of VMDO01010717.1, read as the reverse complement.
TTCATAGTTTATAGCAGTCCCAACGCCTAGGTCTTTTGTGCTGGTTTTCCTGTGCTGTCTCTACCTCATGGCGATTTATTTTCTCAGGCAGGGCATAATTTTTTATTTTGTGCCCATCTTTACTGAGACTATTTTCTTTGGGAGTCCTGAGCCCTGGGTTGTAAAAGTCAGCCCTCTCAATGGACTTTCATCTGCTTCTTGTTGTTGTTAGGTGTCATCAAGTGAAACCCTCATAGGGTTTTCAATGGCTGATTGTTTTGGGATTGCTTTGGGAGTGGACTGCCATGTCCTTCTTCTGTTTTTATGGTGCTGAAGATTGAACCTAGATCCTCAAGAGAGAGTAGCATGGTACTCTACCAACTGAGCTAAACCCCAGCCCCCTCATTTGTTTCTACCTAGGTGCTAATGGTTTCAACAATCAAGATTGGTGTTTCTGGACCATGTTTTTAGTGTGCTATTTGTATTTGTGTCCTCAAGCAATTTTTTCCTACCCTAGGCTATGGAAAGCCTACTTCTCCTATGCACTTCTCCTGGACCTGCAGGCAGATTATCAGATGGACTTGCTCTTCAAGGTTCCAGGTTTGCAGGCTGCTCAACTCCACAATCTACAAATGCCCAGTCATGTCTCCAAGTCATGTCGTTATTGGAGGACAGGTACTAGAACCCAAACCTTAAAAACCTTTTTTGGTTGGAAATGTATGTGGGCTGTGGTGGAGTCAGCCTGTCCCTACTCCTCTCGCTAATTTCTCTCTATTCCTGGAATCTGTCCACATACTCTTTAGTTTATGAGATGGGAAGAGGTGACATGGCCGGCAGACACAAGTATTTAATAGTGGGCAGGAGGGCTCTCCACATTACTTCTACCTGCAGTACTGTGAGAAGAACTTCCTTATCTACAAAATCTGCCCAAAGCTTCAGGTTGTCCTTGGGACATTTAAACTCTCCACTACTCAAGCCCTTTAAAACTTGGCCCCTGCCTACCTCTTTTTACCCATGACTGCCACTCCCACTGGAAGCCATCTCTGGAGTTACTGTCCTGCTTCCCTTTACTGTGCTCTCACTGGGCTTTCCTAAGGCTGCTCAGAAATACCTGAAATACGTATGCCACCTCCTTGGCTTGCTGGACTCCACTCACCTTTTTCCAATCTGTTTTCACAGCATGCCTCCCCTGGTCCTCCAGATTAGGGCCACAGGATCTTGGACCTCCACATATCACTGTACGCACTGTGCTGTAAAGACTGCTCCACTGGCTGCTGCACTCACTGGATGGGAAAGCTTGGAGGGCGGGGACATGCTGTGCCCGGGCTGATACCTGGCATACAACACGTACCTGCTTCCTATCTGATGAAGGCAGAGTATACCTACTGAGTTCTCTTATGCCTGTCTCTGGAAGGACAGATACCATGTCATGCTAATCCTTATTTATGCATTTGTCTCGTAAACTATGTGCTGGATAGATGAATACGGAAAAGTTTATTATTTGCATTGTGAATAAAATAGAATACTCTTAGTTGTTCCCAAAGTGACAGAACCACAATTCATCACAAGTAATCTACAGGTCACTCTGCGGACCATCCAATGCAAGTCACACCAAAACGGGCATTTGAAAAAAACATCACTTTCCTCTGAGGATTTCAGTCAATTCTTATAAGCACAAAGCCAGACATTAAGTAACTCAATGCAACTACAATACTATTTATCCTGCTTTCTAATACTATTGTCCCTACCCCCCTCCCATTTCTACCCCTGTAAGGCAGAAGACAGAATACACAGGGTCTTCTGGCTTAATAAGATGATCCCTATTATCTTAAAGTGGGAGGACCAATATCCAGCGAAGCACACTAGGAACCTCAAGTGTTTCCATGTAGCACCAGGTCCAAGAGGGGCCATACTGTGAATGTACTGGCAAAGGGGTCCTACTCTCGCACGAGTGCACTCTATAAAGATAAAAGAACATAACTGGGCTACATAAAACCTGCGTAGGCTTTTAAATTCCCTGCAAGAATCCTGAGTTGAGGTTTCTTGTTGTGTACTCACTTTGATTCACTAAGATGAAGGAAAATGAGTCAGCACCAGTGGGAATGAAGGCAGAGAGGAATCCTGGCTGGGGTAAGAGATGGGAAGGAATATGGGGCATGGCAGTCCTGGGCAGAGCACCCAACTACATAACCACAAAGGGCTATCTCAGCTTCAGACCCCCAAGGTGCTGGAGCTACTCTAAGGTTCTTGTGAGGTAACAAAGGAGCCCTTGGAAAGGGCAGAGCCCTTTGCAGATCACCACTCTCCTAACGCACTGGATTGTCTGAGACCCACGAGAGCTTCATGAACTAAGATGTGTTATGTAAATGTCAAGCATTAATACAGACAGAATATGGAAGGTGCTTTTACTCTATCCTGAGTGGGAGGTGCTATAGTACAAGTACACTGCCTTGCAATTTGTTGCCCTTCCTATTCTAACCTCTAAAGCCTGAGTGTTGGTCCTTGGAAAGGGTCCACTGGGAGATGAAAGCCAGACACCAGCATGCTGTAGAGACTGTCAAGCTAGGTCAGGGAGAGTAAAGGGCTGGGCTCCAGAAGATGCTACAGCAGTGTGTGAGGAGGCACTGTACAAGCCCGGCCGGGCCTCAGGGCCTGGTGGTCTGTGTGTTCCTGGACACATGGGGCATGAATGGGAGGGAGACGTGGAGAAGGCGAGACTTCACACCATCTGCGGCTCGGCTGCCTCTGCCCCCTTTCCAAAGGCATCATATGCTAGTGACAGGCCTGACTCAGTTCTCATGAGGAAAGGAAACCATGGGCAATGGAAAGATTACCCAGTTCTCTACATTAAAGTGCTATGGGCAGGGGTGACTCCTCTGAACCCTGACAAGATTTTCTCTACCTACAGAGATGGTGATCTGCCCATTGACTGGCAAATCTTCTTCAGAAATAAACAGTGATTAGACTCAAATTATCATGTTTAGCAGATCCTGATATCCCTGATGTAATCTGGAAATCTGAATGACTGCTTACTGGGACGAGGATCCTTCAATGGTTTCTCTACAGAAAGCCCTCAGTGTAGTGTCTGACATAGAGTAGGTGCTCCATATAGTTCATCCTTTCTCTTTCAATCTCTTTTAAATCCTTTCCAGAAGGCAAGATTTAAATGATACACAATCACACAGTCCTTTATTTCACCATAATTTCAAAAGATTAGAATACAGAAGGAAAATCTCAGTCGGTTTACTGTGATAGCACAAGTGAAGTGTTCAACCAAAGATAAGAACAGAACTTGCTTTGAAGGTGCTATAAACTAAGGTTAAATAAAAGTCTTGGAACATAGATGGGATGGAACCTTAAAGATGGTTCTCCCAGCGAAGACTGTATCAGCAATACTTCTACTTACCAATAGCAAAGTCCCCCTCCCCTTCCTGCAATTGGCACAAGGCAATTTGACGCAAACCAAATAAGCACACCCTAGATCATTCTTTGAGAAACCATCTGGATTTTTATGACAATGAGGGGCTTTAGGAGGAACCAAGATACACAGCTTGTTATAGAGTGTTTAGTCTGCAATGTATCGTAGGATAGTGAACTGAAGAGTAGAGAAGGACTGAAGACAAATACAGATTTCAAGAAGATAGCATTAAATACTTGCCATCATGATCACGCTGTTTAAACGCCAACACAAAGCTAGGTTTCCTAACTTTAAGGGATATTACTCAGAATCAGTTATTGGCCTAAATAAAGCAGGTCAATCTTTATGTCTCAGTTTAAAACAAAATATCACAAACTAATCTGAAGCAGAAAAAGATACATCAAATATAACACCCACTCAGAAGAAAGCTGTAGCTATCGCTTAGCAGATGTGTTCAATTCCCACAATGAATGTAGTCAATGGCAGTCATACAGATAGAGGAATTATCACTTAATAGTAAATAACAGGAGAGCAAATCAAATAAACAGCTGGGCCTGATGTGTTGATACCGGTAGCTCAGAACAAGTCCGGTCAAAATCATTTACTATGTTTCAGGCTATGCAATTAATACTGTCTGGTTAACCCTGCTGTGTCTAGGTGACTTCCTTCTAGCTTTGCTCAAGGTTCCCCTACATAGATGAAATGATAAAGGATGGATTTCTACTGCAGACTAGGTCATAATCCCAAAAGTCATTCTTGGTGTGGACACAGTCCAGTGTCTGTGGCCCTGTCTATGAGCCCTGCCTCCAAGAGCAACAATGTAGTCCCAGCACCTACCACACTGCCAAGTACTTTGAAGAAAAGGAGCTCAGTAAGTGCATATTGAATTGGACTTCTATTCCCTCAACTTGGATGTAAGAGCACTGAAAATTCAGGATCAGTGGGTGCCAGAGCTTCTGAGTAATAAACTATTCACAGGAATAGCTGCAGGAATGTGGAATTAGCATTTATTCCAATCTCTTAGGGGAATGGGCAGTCTACCAGTAAAGTTAATTGTGTTTTACTGTGTGGTGAACAGTAGATAAAAACTTCTTCAAGAAGAAAGGTGGGGAGGGAATGCAGTTTTATTCAATCCACAGATATCTACCGAGCATCAATTGTGTTCCACACTATTTCAGGCACCAGGCAGAGAGAGCTGAGAGAAGCACAGGCTCTGACCTTTAGAAACTTAACAGATAGTTAAGAAATAGCAATGATAGCTAAGAATTCACAGCAAAAACCCAGAATATGGGGATAATGTATGTGATCAAAATGAGAGCTTCTTATCAAGGCAATAAAGGAAAGCAAGAGGAAAAAAACCAGTATTTCATCATAAATTTGGTATAAAGACAACATAGCATTAAGGTGTTTTTTTTATTGTGTGTGTGAATACTTAACTTTACAAAAGAACTCAGACTTAAGTGCTGAAATTACTCACAAAAGATCAAATTGCTAGTTTCCAGCACAAAATACCTACAGATCTTCTGCTCTCCAAACCTCTAGAATGCATATGTTATGAAGTCTGGCAAAAGGCAAAGGTTCTCAAAGTGAGAAATACAGACTGCACCTACACTACCTGAAACCTTCTTAGAACTGCAAATTCTGAGGCTCTGGACCAGCTGCTATAGTCAGAGACTGGGCGTGGGGGGCAGCAATCTGTGTCTAACAAGCCTTTCAAGTACTTCAAATTCAGATGGTAAACCTGAGAACCACAAAGGAAGTAAATCTGAGGTTCACGCAGAAAGGAAACAACTTCTCCAGTGCTGACCAAAGTAAAAGAGGCTCACCTTTAAAGGACAGCAGAAGCAGGTAGTCTACAACTGTATCATGTTTATGTCAAATTAACTGGGAAAAAAATGGTGTAACCTGGTAACTTACCTCATCTATATAGTTTGTAATGCCCCAAAGTCCCTCACATTGCCGTAAACCTTGCCCTTGAAATGACTGTCTACTGCAATATAGGATACAGTGTGCTGTGGGGGCATAGTTGGAGAAGAAATGGGGAGAGATTATGAACTCAGTGTGTGGTCCTAGAAGGAAAAATTCCTGGCCTCCCTGCAACCCTGCCCACCCTCTTATGCTAGACAGTAATAGTAGAACGTTACCCAAGACAGATGGCCACAAACCCTAACTGCTCCGCTGCCACACTCTTCTCACCAACAAGCCTCCTATGGCTACCCCACCACCTTTCTGGATCAAGGCCCATGGGGTAGCTTCGAAGAGAAGCTGGGAGGGACCAGGGGCTCCACTAGCATTTCTTGTGACTCTTGAGTGTAGCTGCTCTGGGTGTCACCTGTAGTAGGTGGACAGAGAAAAAGCAACAGTTTTAAGCCTAGCCTCTCAGCAAAAACTTGGATGTGGTAGTGCCCCAGGACCAAGGTGTTTCGAGAAGGGATGGGCCTAAGAACCTCCCTTTGGAAAGGCCAGCATACAAACCAAGGTAGCGGCCGATCCCATCAGATCTCGGAAGCTAAGCAGGGTAGGGCCTGGTTAGTACTTGGATGGGAGACCGCCTGGGAACATCAGGTGCTGTAGGCTTTCGAGAAGGACCCGGCAACCTACTCCCAAAAATCAATCCGCCATTGAAAACCCTATGAATAGCAGAGAAGCACTGCCAATAGTGTTTCGCCTGTTGTACGTAGGGTCACTATGAGTTGGATAATGACTCGAAGACATCTAACAACAACAAGCACCTAACAATGAAACAAGCACTGCTCAGGAAAAATTACAAATTTGGGTTGATCCCTTGCTGAGAGGACATAGTATATCCAAGGCATACAAACTAACAAAAGTTTCAGTCAACACAGACATGGAGCAGACACGCTCCTGCTGAAGGGAACAGCGGTGCAAAGGTGCCTGAACTGGAGGTCAGGGGTGCGGAGACAAGTGGAGCCAGCAGCCGCTAGCTCGAGGTGAAGCTCGGTCTGTCACTAGCAGCTGAACGCCACAGACCAGGTCTCCAAAGCCTAGAGCGAGCATAGGTGATACGATCGCGGGTGAGCTTATCTGCAGGTGTTGGCGGAGAGGCTGCTAGGGTTAGAGATGGGGATCTCCCGGGCAGGGAGCCTGCGGGTAAAAAAGGCTGCAGAAAAATCGGGGGGCCTAGACCACTCCCCCACGTCAGCTCCAGCAGGAGCGGGAGCAGTGGGCAAGAAAGCGGTGGGAGAGACGAGCTGCGTTTTTGCAGGCCCGGAAGGGGACAAGGGGACGGGGTAGGGGGCGAGGGGTGGAGGCCGCGGAGGGAGGCAGCCTCAGAGCCGTCTGCGTCTAGGAGGTCCGGCTCCCGCAGCCTGGAGACACAGAGGCCCCGGCGCCTCGGGCCGTCAGCTCGCCGCCGCCGCCCCTTCCCCTGGACCGCCCGAGGCCCCCAGGCCCGGGGGGCGGGGTCTCCGGTTCCTCCCCCTCCCTGCCCTGCCCTGCCCTGCCCGGCACTGCCCGCTCCGGCCCGGCCCAGCCCTCCGGCACTCACGGCTCCGGCAGCTCCGGCGGCTCCTCCCCTGCCCTGGCGTCTCCCCCACCCACTCCCGGCTGAAGTCGCGCCGCGGAATCCGAGCCGCGCGGGGCCCAGCGGGTCGGAACACGTGGGGCCTTTGCGCCCGGAAACGGAAGCGGCCGCTCGCCCCGCCCCCTGGCTGCGCTGAGCCTCTCTAGGCTGTGGGAGGTTTGGTTCTCAGGTTGTGAGCTCGCTTGGACCCAGTACAGGAAAGGCCTATCGCCTTGGCTCCCTTGGCGCCCCGCCCCCTAGTGCAGTGAATAATGGACTCACTGGACCTTCGATTCAAATACATGCTTTCGGCAGGGGTTTCTTTCCACCTTTGTGTTTGATACTGATGTCTATTCCCAACATTTTTTACTTTAAACCAAGCAGTGTTTTCTTGTTCTGTTGGAACAACTGCCTCCTGGTCCAGGTACAGATTCCTTATGAGTACAATTAGGTGCCCTTGTATTCCCATTCTTTACAGTGTTATCCATAGTTTGTTATGATCCACACAGTGAAATGCCTTTGCATAGGTGACAAAACAGACAGACATCTTTCTAGTGTTTTCTGTTTCTGGCTAATATCCATCTGACAACAGCAATGATGTCCCTGGTTCCACACCCTTTTCTGAATCCGGCTTGATTTTCCAGCAGTTCCTTTTGTATGTACTGCTGTAGTCACTTTTTAATGATCTTTAGCAAAATATCACTTGTGTGTGATATTAATGGTATTGTTAAATAGTTTCCACATTGGGTTGGATCCTCTTTCTGGAGAACAGGTACCAATATGGGTGTCTTCCAGCCAGTTGGCCAGGTAGCTGTTTTCCAAATCTCTTGGCATAAATATGTTAGCACCTCCAATGCTACACGTGTTTGTTGTATCAACTATTGTTGTTAGTTGTTGTTAGGTGCCATTGAGTCGGTATCTGACTCATAGCGACCCTCATAGGGTTTTCAATGGCTGACTGTTTCAGGATTGCCTGGGGAGTGGATTTCCAGGTCCTTCTCCCATTTTTGCAGTGCTGGGAATTGAATTCGGGACCTCAGAGACTGCAGAGCGGTGCACTACCAACTGAGCTAAATCCCACCCATCAACTCTATTGGTATTCCATAAATTCCTGGAGCCTTGTGTTTTGCCAGTTCCTTCAAGGCAGCTTCCACTTCATCCTTTAGTACTACTGGTTCCTGATCATATGCAACCTCTTGAAAATGGTTGGTCACCTACCAATTCTTTTTAGTATAATGGCTGTGTATTCTTTCCATCTTCTTTTGATGTTTCCTATGTCATTTAATATTTTACTTGTAGAATCCTTTACTAGTGTCACTTGAGGCTTGAATTTTTTCTTCAATTCCTTAAGCTTGAGAAAAACAGAGCGTATTCTTCCTTTTTGGTCTTCTATCTCCAGCTCTTTACACATGGCACTATAATATTTAATTTTGACTTCTCAAAATGGCCTTTGAAATCTATTTAGTTCCTTAACTTCATCATGTCTTCCTTTTGCTTTAGTTGCTTGCCATTCAAGAGCAACTTTGGTCCTTTCTTTTTTTCCTGTCTCTTTAATAATCTTTTACTTTCCTGAAGAATGTCTTTGATGTCATGCCAAAACTCATTTGGCCGTCTATCATTATTGTCTAATGCATCAAACATGTTCTTGAGGTGGTCTCTGAGCTCAGGTGGGATATCCTAAAGGTCAAACCTTGGTTCTTGTATACCTGTTCTAATCTTCTTCAGTTTCACTTTGAACCTGCCTATGAGCAGTTGATGGTCTGACCCACAATCAGCACCTGGTCTTGTTCTGACATTTAATATTGAACTTTTCCATCATCTCTTTCCACAAATGTAGTAAATTTGGTTCTTGTATGTTCTATCTGATGAATTGCATGTGTGTAGTCTCCATATACGTTGGTGAAAAACTGTATTTGCAATGAAAAGGCCATTGGTCTGACAAAATTCTATCATATGATCGCCAGGATTGTGTCTGTCACCAACGCCATAATTTCTGACTGCTAAACCTTCTTCTTTGTTTCCTGCCTTCCAGTCACCAGTAATTATCAGTACATCCTGGTTGTGTGTTTTGTCAATTTTAGTTTGCAGAAGCTGGTAAATATCTTCCCTATGTTCATTTGTGGCCTTAGTGGCGGATGCATAAATTTGAATAATTGTCATATTAACTGGCCTTCCTTGTAGGTGTATAGATATTATTCTATCACTGACAGCATTGTACTTCAGGACAGATCTTGAGATGTCTTTTTTGATGATGAATGAAACCCCGTTTCTCTTTGTTATTCCCAGCAAAGTAGACCATATGATTGATTCAAAATGGCCCATGCCCATCCATTTTAGTTCACTGATGCCTAGAGTGTTATGTTTACATGCCTCACTTCAATTTTGATGATTTGTAATTTTCCTAGGTTCATACTATGTACATTCCACATTCCAGTTATTAGTGCATGTTTACAGTAGTTCCTCCTCATTTTGAGTTATGCCACATCAGCAAATGGAGGTCCCTGGTGCTTTAATCCATTCCTGTCCTTAAGGTAGACTCTACTTTGAGGGGGTAACTCTTCTCTAATTGTCTTTTGAGTGCCTTACAACCTAGGGGGCTCATTTTCTGGCACTATATCTGATCGTGTTTCTCTGTTATGCATAGAGTTTCCAATGGCTAATTCTTTCAGGAATGGGCTGCCAGGTCCTATTGCCTAGTCTGTCTTAGTCTGGAAGCTCATATGAAACCTGTCCACCATGGATGGCCCTGCTGGTGTGTGGTAGCATATTTTTCAGCATCACAGCAACATGCAAGCCCCCATAACATGACATGCTGACAGGCACATGGGAGAGTAGAGAAGATATTGTTGTTATTAGTTGCTGTTGAATTTGGTCCAACCAATAGCAACTCTATGTACAACAGAACAAAACACTCCCAACACTGTGCCGTGCTTGGCACTGTGTCAGTGCTTCTCTGCTTTTCATAGGGTTTTCAATGGCAGATTATTTAGAGATTGTTTTTGGGAGTGGGTTGCCTGGTCCTCCTATTTTTGCAGTGCTGGGGATAGAACGCAGGGCCTCAGAGAGTGCAGAGTGGCACTCTACCAACTGAGGAAAACTCCAGTCCTGAAAGATAGTACACTTTCAAGAAGTGAAGTTGCACAATAGAGAAGAGCTACTGCTCCTGCTACTAATGCATAGAGCTAAGGTTAAATGTGATTTTTTATAGTGAAGTTTGAGACTTTGAGAGAAGGAAATAAACATTTCACACCTGGGGTCTATACCCAAAATGGATTAATGGACTGTTCAGTGCCTTCAAAGGCTCAGGGGTGGGCATTTTCAAAAGATTAAGAATCCAGGCAGGGATTGATCTTCATGGGGGATCAGAATTCACTGAGCCATGTCCTTATCAATTGCTGGGGGTGGTATATGTCTCATATAGCCTTTGTTATCATTTATAGCTGAATGCAGGAGTTATTTTAATCCTCTTCTTCCTCCTTTTTCCTGGTAAAAGGTAAGCTAACCCACCTAACAACTTCTGCCTATACCTGCCAATTTCATTTACTCTCAACAAATAATGTTTTACCAGTTATCTGGGCATCTTTTAACCTGATCAAATCGACACATAAAATTAGCCATCATAGAAAGGAATATGCAGTTCATGAGAGTCTTCTCTGTGATAGATGTTTTCTTTCTATATCTTATTTAATATTTTAGAATATTAGTTGTACAGACAACACATAAGCATGTTTCTCTATGCATATAAAACATATTAGTGTTAAAGAAAAAATTAGTGATACTTGTTAAATTACAGCAAGGAAGACTTTAGTTAGGAGCACCATAATAGGAATAGAGGCCACTGCAATGGGATTTTGCAGTGGGGGAGAAAGATTGTGTTCAATTTGGAATATAACATGAGTAAATGGGAATTTGTAGCCAAGGAGCAGGATAGGGGTCAGTGGATGAAAATTACTAAGAGGAAACATCAAGGGCAAGGAGGAGGCTTCTGATTTAACTAACAGGATTCTTGGTACAGACAGAGCAGGGTGACCAGATACCATGTGAAGAATGGTAGAGGATGAGGAAAAAGATTAGATATGGAGAATAAGATATTAAGGATGGGGGTCCTGGCAAAACTGACTTAGCAGAGTTCTTCGCTAAAACTGGATTCTATAAGGAGGTACATGCATAGGCCTAGGACAAGGTTCAGGAGTCTGATCAAAGTTAGTTAAGCAAAGAGTCTTTGTCAATGATAAACTTGTGACTTTTCACTAATCTGGTCTTCCTCCTCTCCCTCTCCCGTGGCAGATTTTAGTTATTCTTATGATTTCAGTGTGTTTACTTTAGGAACTCTTCCTATATTTTTATGTCTGGTGTACAAATGGATCCAGAGAGTATACAGTTTTGTTGTGTGTACATTTGTGTTTGCCTGTCTTCATGCTGAATTCCTCAATTTATTTTCTCTTAACTATGCCTTGCAAATCTCTCATCGTAGTAGATAAAAATATCCCTTTCTCCTTCAATTTTCTGCATAACGTTCTGTAGACTGAATATCCTGCCTATTAATAACATGCGAGTCATTTACCATCATTGCTATCACAATAATGCTATAATTGGTTATAACAATGCTATAATTTGACCAAGCTCTTTGTGCATACCTGCAAATGTTATTCTCCAGAGATACTGAGAAAAAGTGCTGCTGGCTCTTAGGTTGCATATATTTAATGAATACTGCCAACTTGCTCTCCCAAAAAGCTGAAAGTTTATACTCTTAAATACAATGTATAGGAGTAGTTTTCCCCCATATCTATGCCCCAGTATGTGATGCCAAATTTGCAAATCTTGACCAGTCTGATGGGTAAAAGTGATATCTGATTGTTTTTACTTTGCCTTTCCATTATTCATAGTGAGAATGATCATCTCTCTGTATATTTGTTGGTTAGTTGTAATTTTCCTATGAATTTGCCTATTTTTCTACTGGATTTTTTGTTTTTAACTTATTAATTTTTAGGTGTTCTCTGTATATTCTACATATTAACCATTTTGACATATATATTGCAAGTATTTTCTTCAACTTTATAACTTAGATGTTAACTTTATTGTATTAACATTTTAAATCTAGTACCCTCTTTTTCCCAGTGGCTTTGAATTATGTGTTTTATTTAAGAACATCTTTTGTGCTGGGAACCTGGATCCATGCCTGTGGGGCATCACCCTGCTGCTGGACTCGCTCCAGCCATGAGTGGGAACCAGCCGCCAAAGACCCGTCCTCTGGTGAGGGGGAGCTGAGCACCCAAGAGTCACACCTCCCGGAAAGGAGGCTTATGCCCACAGCTGCTCTGAGAAGCCTTGAAAAAGGCAGGCTCAGAGGCTTATGCCCACAGCAGCTCCTTGCTTCTTTCTTCCCAGTGAAGATGCTGACTCCAAGTGCTCTTCTCCAACAACGCTTTATTGTTGCCTTGTCTGTCCTGGTTGATGGGATGGACCCAGATTGCTCTGTGTACTGCCCTTATATACTCTCCTGGGGGCTAGTCAGGGACCAATCAAAGGCAGTCACCTCATATGGGTGTTGACCAATCAGAGGGGATATTCAAATTTGGTTTTGTAAAAGTAGCCAATCAGGGGTGGTTCCAGAACAGTCCAATCAGGAGCCGTTCAGGGGTTTGGAAACAGCCAGTTGGTGTCGAGGGGTCTGAGGCAAGGGATTAGATGCCAGCACCATCTTGGGGAGCTCCACGACCCTGAGTTCCTGGATGTAGGGCAAAGGTGACTGCCTGGGGAACAAGCCTCAGTCCTCCAAGGAGGCATAGGTAGGCCCCAGGGCAAACTGCCTCTCTAGGCAGTGCCCTACACATGCCTATAATCACAGTGAATCAGGCGGCTGAGGCAGGAGGGTTGTGAGTTCAAGGCCAGAGGCAGCCTGCACAATTTAGCAAGATTCTGTCTCAAAATAAAAATAAGAAAGGGGTTTTGAGTGCATCTCAGAGCACTTGCCAAACATTTGTGAGGCCCTGGGTTCAATACCCTCAGTACTGGGGGCGTGAGGGGGAAGAACATCTTTTTTGTACCAAGGTAATAAAGGCTTCTTTATGTATTTTATTCTTTTTTTCATTCTCATTTTTATGGTTAGATTTGGAGTTTATTTTTGTGAATAGTATACATTGGGGATTCTAATCTAATACTACCACTTTGAAAACTTGGAATATGAGATATTTATATAATAGAACTACAGAAAGCATAACCCATATGTGGTGTGACCTGAGTTCTGTCAGTAAAGTTACCTGCTCCTTCATTCATCAATGATTTATGCAACTACTATTGCAAGATACTATGGTAGACATATGGAACAGAGTGGAGAACAAGAAAAATGTAATTTCTGTTCTCACGAAGCTGATTTTCATATGGTGCATTTGTTTAAGACATGAAGGAGTTTGGGAGGAAGAAAATAGAGTTTAAGTAATTTACATAATAAAGTAAGTGTGATTATTTCATTATTAATTATTACAATTATTACAACTGAAGATCCTACAACAGAGAAATGCAGTGTGCTATTGATACCAGAGATTTGTGGGAAGCACAGAGTGGCAGGTCCAGAGCATGGGTATGGGAATTTAACAACACATCCTTAGTCCTTGTGTTATTGGGGAAATGCAGGGACCACTAGTAGCTGCATCCAGAGCACACATCCTGAAACCTGGCAGCAAAACCTTAGTCCTTATATTTGGTGTTGTTGTTGTTGTTGTTGTTGTGTGCCGTTGAGTTGGTATCTGACTCATAGTGACCCTCATAAGGTTTTCAATGGCTGGCTATTTCGGGATTGCCTTGGGAGTGGATTGCCAGGCCTTTCTCCCATTTTTGCGGTACTGGGAATTGAACTCTGGACCTCAGAGACTGCAGCACAACACTCTACCAACTGAGCTAAATCCCAGCCCTATATTTGGTGTATAAAAGAATTTATACCCATTACAGAATTTATAGTAGAGAATACAGGTTAAAGATAGTACATCTTTAAAGAATAATCACCGAGAAAACAGGCCCCTGGAAAGACTTAGGTAAACCTGGAAAGGAAATTGGAGATCCCTGCATTCCTTGGGTGAACTCAACCCTCATAGCCTGTAACCTGCAGATAAATAATCTTGAGCAACTAGGTGACCCACCCACCTCAGAAAGAGGAACATCTGGGGTAGCAGTGCCCAAGGTGAAAGACTGCCATTTTCTCCTCCTATACCTGTCCCCCCTATACTCAAAGGACCCCATAAGAATAACTCCCCCTCAGCTGGTGGCTGCTGTTCCTCTTAGTAGGACGAGCCCACCTTCACTGAGGTGCTTATAATAAAAGACTTTTGCTTCACATATGGCCTAGTGTGACAGTGTGATCTCTCTCCACTTGGACCTAACATTAGTGAGACCTTGTCTCAAGATAAAAAAAAAAAAAAAAACTAAAAAAAGAGCTCAGGGTAAAACTCAGTGGCAAAGCACTTGCAACATATGTGTGAGGACCTGAGTTTGCCCCCCCCCCCACCCCCAGTTCCACAGACACACATAAAAGATGTCTTCAGGTTTTGGTACTATATAGGAATGAACCCCTTTAGGCTCCTATGAAAATGTATATCATATCAAGATGGAAGTATTCTTATTGAGATATTGTCAAACAAAACTGGTTCATTTTAAACATTTCTGAAAGACCATAAGCATTCACTAAGAGGCTCCAGCATACTTCTCTTTGTTGTTGTTGTTTTTAGGCGTTGTTGAGTCAGGCCAACATATAGTGACCATATGTACAACAGAACGAAATACTACCTGACACTGTGCTATGCCTAGCAGTATGTCAATGATTATTTGCTATTCACAGGGTTTTTGATGGCTGATAGTTTCAAGAGTGGGCTGCTGGGTCCTTCCCCCAAGCTTACAGCACCTAGTATTCCCAGGCAGTCTCCTATCCAAGGACTAACTAGGCCTGACCCTGCTTAGCTTCTGAGATCAGGCAGGATTGGATGCCAGGGTGGTATTGTTAGTGGGGAGACTTGGGAGAAGGGAGTGTAGGTCTGGAGTGTGGGTACGGATGCTGGCAGCTACAGTTACCTCCTGTTCCCTGGCAGCAGATACCTTGGTTTTTCTGTGTTTCCCATATAAAGTGCTATTTACTCTGTACCCCACCAACATTTACCAATATGGGGAGAAAAGAAAAAGAAAGTAAGAAGATCAGGATTTCTAGGGGTTACAGGGGGTATAGGGATGAATAGGCAAAGTACAGAAGATTTTTAGGACAGTGAAAACATTGTCTGATACTACAATGAAAACACGAACCACTCAAGTCTCCATCAATGTGTGAGGGATATTGTCAGATACATAAGGGTCCAAAAAGTGTCATATCCAGGTTCCCTTCCTAGAAGAAGAATAAGTACTTGAAGACATAATGCAACAACAAAGAACTCAAGAAAGGCAAGAGTGTAAAATAAGACTGTCAGTGAGCACTGTTAAATATAGACTAGGATCTAAGTAACTATTGTTATTGTTGTTGTTATTGTTGTTGTTAGGTGCCCTCGAGTCGGTATCCGACTCATAGCGACCCTCTGTACAACAGGGGAAACACTATTGTCAGTGCTTCTCTGCTGTTCATAGGGTTTTCAATGGCAGATTGCTTTTTGGGAGGGGGTTACCAGGTCCTTCTCCCAAGCCTACAGCTTCTGGTGTTCCCAGGTGGTCTCCCATCCAAGTACTAACCAGGCCCAACCCTGCTTAGCTTCCGAGATCTGATGGGATCAGATGCCACAGGGCTACAGCTGCAGACTGTATAGAGTATAGAATAAGTTTATTAAAGACAGAGAATGTAGACATAGATTATAAAGGCAGTACACTGTCAAGACATGAAGGTGGGCAGTAGGAAAGGACTATGGAGCAGGTTTAAGAACAAATGGGTTTTTATAGTAAAATTTGGGCCTTAAGGGAAGAGAGAACTGCCCTACACCCAGTGTCTTTGTTTTGTAAAAGTACTTAATGGATTTTTGGAATATTTCAGAAGGAGGGGCCCATATGTGGAAGTACCAGAATAGTCTCCCTTCATTTACATTCAGGCAGCCATCAATCACAGCGTTTGTTGTGGGGCCCCTTATAAAGGGTCCTTCCAATGTCTTCAGGGAGGTACAGAGCTTGTTCTATCATGGCTGAATGGCAGGAGTCAATTTTAATCCCCTTTCCCCCATATTGCCTGCTAATGCCTAAGCTAACTTTCTTAACAGTATGGCCATAGTCCTACTTCTCTTATGGTAAAGAAAATAGAAAGGAAAAAATGAGGTGTGGGATGCTTATGCCTTTGACAAGAAAATAAGACAAAGAGAGTTGTCATTAGTAAAGAAGAAAACAGGATTCTTTACATTTTTAAAAAATTGCTGACATTTATCCCTGACTTTAGTGGTTTCTACTTTCAGTTTATAATTGGAAAGTCCTGAGTTCTACTTCATGTATCTGAGGGCATCATAGGATGTTCTTGGTAACGATTAAGTCACTTTGCCTCTTTAAGGAGAACTCTGAGTTCATTTATATGTGACATATTCTTATAGGGCCCCTAACCTTAGTGGTTTGTTTTCGTATGATTATCCTGCTACAATAGTGAACTTGAACTTCTGGGACTTGGGAGGAGCTTACTTTGTCAAACTTCTCTACACTTCTGTCTCACATTTAATTTTTGTATATGTGCTAAGCTCATTTTGACACATTGGCCTGTAAGACTGGGCTTCCCGGAGGGACACCGTGTCTATCCAAAGTGTTCCCAATGAGAGACGGAGACCTGAGCCGCTGCAAGCGCAAAGGATTTTATTGTCCGACGCGTCGGGGTCTACTCAGCTCCATCAAATGAGAGAGCGAGCGAGACCCCGAAATGCAGAAGCGAGGGCTTTTTATACCCTTACAGAAGCAAAATGGCAGGTTAGCTGACTGGTACAACTTTGATTGGTCACATTGGTTGACTCTTAAACTGATTGGTTAAATCAAATAGCAAGGGGCAAGCGGGAAGGGGGAAGGTTTTGGCATTCTGAGACGTTGGTGTTAGCAGATAACAGGAAGCGGCAGCTTAAGATAGCTCGGGACCTCCCAAGTTGGGAGGGGTGGTGTCTCTCTGAGGCAGTGGAAAAATTTTCTTAGCCTAATCTATAAAATGGCTTTTCTGTGGCTAAGCTGGGTCCTTCAGGCCAAGTCATTGCCTTTCTTAGGGCTCCTTTTACCTCCTTGTTTTTAATGGTACAAATAAAGGCATTCAAAAGGGGTGTGAGGATAGTGTTTAGCACATTACCACCCTATTAATCTTCAAGGAAGAGTGTGCTGTGGGTCTCAGGTACATGAACAGAACAGTTCTATAGAGCCCGAAGACAGGTGTAAGATGAGAGGCACAGGAAGAGAAAGTTTTTTGGTGGGTGGTGGCTGAAGGAATCTGTAGGATGATGGACAAGATGTATATAAAAGAGGTGACAGTGTGGCAACAAGGAAGGCAGAAAGAACTTCGAGCAATTCAGAACTTGGGTAAAATAATAAAAAAAATTATTGCTAGCCAGCAAGGCCAGCCCAAGGAAACAAGTCCTCTTAGGTCTGACCCCAAATTTTAATTTTCCTGAGGTTATATAGTTTATAGCAGGGTGGGGGTGTAGGCTGAAACCACATGTGCACAGCCTATGTGACCATCTGCAGGTGGGTTGTGGTTGTTGTTGTTTTTAGGTGCCATTGAGTCGGTATCTGACTCATAGCGACCCTCATAGGGTTTTCAATGGCTGAGTGCTTCGGGATTGTCTTGGGAGTGGATTTCCAGGCCCTTCTCGCAGGTGGGTTAGGCAAGACTTTAACTGAAGTAAGCTAGTTACCATGGAAATAGGCAGATCACGTCTACATGGGGCAAGAAATCAGGAAGTGGCTCACAGAGTGGAGAGTACACACAATAAGATAAGTTTAGCTATCGTAAGAAATCAGGAAGTGGCTAACAGGGTGGAAGGTACACATGGTAAGGTAAGTTTAGCCATTCTGTAACAAGGAACATCAAGCTTTAGTAGTTATACCTTAAGCAAACATCATGGCATTTTAACTTTTGATTTAAATTTTCCACAAAAATAGTAAAAAATAGTAAAAAGAAAAAAAAAAGAGTAAAAAGAGTGACCCTGGGATCACAAGAATGGCTACCAGGAGACCCAGGACTTCCAACACTCTGGTGTCTGCACAGGCTGCTTTCAAGATGGGACAGACACAGCAGTAGAAATGATTGATAACATTGTTGCCACAGAAAGGCAACTGGATGAGCAGCAAATGTGACAAAAGACAATGGAGAAGCCCACCAGGCAGGAGCTGAGGGCCAGCTGCAGGCAGAGGCTGCTGGTCTTGATGGTAGAATAGTGAAGGGACTTGAAGATGGCCAGGTGGCAGTCAAAAGACATGGTGGTGAGGATAAAGAACTCAGTGGTGCCCAGGAAGAAGGCCTGCAGCAGGCAGCAAGGGCTGCAGATGGCTGTTTTTGCTACCACGAAGGTTTCTAACAGTGTGGGGAAGATGGTGGCAGTGTACCAGATCTCTAGGAAGACCAAGTTGCAGAGGAGGAAGTACATTGGGACTTGTAGCCTGGGGTCAACACACACATAGACAATAATGAGCACATTGCATGGAAGGGTTAATATGTAGACGAGAAAGATCACTATAAAGAGAGGGGCTTGTAAACCTTGGGTGCCAGGAAAGCACAGGAGGATGAACTCAGCAACTGTTGTGCCATTTCTCATGTCCCTTGATACCCTAGAAAGACAGCAAGGACATAGTTCCTTAGAATCTTCTTATTATTATTTTAGATTGTAGTTCTTATCTTTACTTTCTACCTTTCTGATTACATTGTACATTGCCTTTTTGCCTTACATTTTAGATGTATCTCCCATAAACAGCATATAGTTGGGTTTTAAAAATAGTTTGATATTCACTGTCATTTTTTAATTTACTTAGCTATTCATTTAGTTGTTTATTTTGTGGTGCTGGGGATCGAGCCCAGGGCTATAGGCAAACACAGTCCCACTGAACTATAGCCTCAGCCCACTTCCGAGAATCTTAAAAGTAAAATTCAATATAGTTGGGACAAAAAATTCTATTTAAGTTTCTATTTAAGTTTCTTTAGGACATAATTGTATTTTGGATCGCCCTGTTATACACATACACACTGGGAAGGCCTTTGTTACTGATGATTTGGCTGCTTCTTTTGCCGGGTAAACTGGATTTTAATTGAATTTGAAAGTATTAGGTACATTTGGCAAATTGAAGGGTATTTTTTTCACCCTTACATGGCTAAGAGAGTAATCCTTTTTTAATGTAATGGCTTATCTGTCAATAATCCATATGATGATTTAAAATGGATAGTATAAAAATAAGAAAAAAATGTAAAAAAGGAAAAAGTAAGTTGGATAGTGTATATAATGATGTTTGCTTGCTAACATATCTATGTAGCTATGAATTCATAAGAAATGGACCCCCACTCCCATATTATATTCTAAAAGAGAATTTTTGACCATGTCACCGTTATATTTAAGGAATATGTTCATGTGTGTGGATTAAAAGAACTAAATATCATTGATTAGTGGTGAGATACAATTTAATAGAACAGATTTTTCTAATGAATCCACTTGCACATTCTAATTCAGACCATTTTTTCTTTTAAGGAGACTAAAAAAATGTTTAAAACTAAATGAGAAAAATTGTTTAGGAAGTAAAAAAATGTTGTTGTTGTTGTTGTTAGGTGCCGTCGAGTGGAGTCCAACTCATAGCGACCCTATGTACAGCAGATCGAAACACTTGCTGATTCTGGCCAGGAAAACGATCTTATTTATGTTTAAGCCCATTGTTGCAGACACTGTTGCAATCCATCTGGTGGAGGGTTTTCCTCTTTTGTGTTGACCTGCCACTCTTCCAAACATGATGTCCTTCTCCAGGGATTGTTCTCTCCTGACTACATGTCCGAAATATGTAAGACGCAGTTTGGCCATTTTTGCTTCCAAGGAGCACTCTGGTTGCCACTCCCAAGGCAATCTTGAAATAGTCAGCCATTGAAAACCCTATGAGGGCCCATGTGAGTCCAATACCAACTTGAGGGTAAAAAAATGTACTAAACTTAAATTCAAAACAACAGGACCAGCTGAATCATAGCTTGATAAATAGAAATACCTAAAAATGTATATTGGATAAATATCTATAAACATTAAACTAAAAGACAGAAAAGGTAAGCAAGTGATAAGGGTAACAAACTAGAAATCCTGGGACCCAAGTTCCTATGAAAACCTTCCTTTGTGACTAAATATCTTTTGTTACCACAAAAGCATTCCTATTTATATGTGCAGATTCACAGAACTTTCTACTCTACTAAAATTCACTAGAAAATAGTAAAATGACATGCTTTCTTATTGAGGCTATTTTTCCTAATCATTTTCTTTTGAAATGGGTAAGATAAATTACTGTGAAATGAATTTACAATTTTCAAAGTACATTGAAAATTTAGCGTGAAAGAGGAAGCTTATGGTTCATTGATAGTTTGTCTAATTCTTCCCGTGTGAGAGAACACTAATTCTTTGAAAACTTAGGGAAGCCAAATACTCCCATTTCCTCCTACCTCCTTTCTAGACCGAGAAGAGATTATTTTTTGTGTATGATGTCACCAGTTCCAGTACTTTTCTATGAAATGATGAGAGAGAGAGAGAGAGATGTATTTACACTAATGGCCAATATAAATGGGCCGTGAGCTGGGTTCTTCTGATAGGGTGGTTATGGAATTATCTTAATTCTCTGTGCAGAGAAGATTGACAGTCTCTCCAGCCCAATACAAGATTCCCAAGGGCCAAACATCCCAAAAATCAGAGAATTAGATCTATGAATTCTACAAGCACTTGTTGAAAGCTTATTATGCTCCAAGTGCAGTTTGGTAATTAAAGAACTTGTCTTGTAACAAGGAGAGAGATTCTGTATGATAATTACAACCTGTTCCCATAAGTGAATTTGTAGAGATTGTTGTAGGAACACTCTAAAGATAACCCTTAAACTGGGTGCCATGGTGCTTGCCTGTAATCCCAGCATCTCAGGAGGCTGAGGCAGGAGGATCTTAGGTTTGAGACCAGAGGCAGCCTGCATAACTTAGAGAGACCTTGTGTTGAGATAAAAAATAATAAAGGGACTGGGGATGCAGCTCAATTGTAGAGTGCTTGCCTAGCATGAGCCTGAGTTCAACCCCTAGTACTGAAAAAAATAAAAAAGAAAAAGAAAAAGAAAGAGACCCCTTGCCCAGAGACCCCTGGGTAGGGCGTCAAGGAAGTTTTCCAGAGAAGAAAAAGAGGACTATGTTGAGTTTTACAGTATAATAGGAAGAAAGTGGGGGTGGGAAAGGGGGCAAGGATCCATTGCTTGTGAGATAGAACAGAACAAGGAGTCCCACCTGGACAGGCACTGTGAGTCTGGATTGTGCTGGACTTCTGATGAATTAACAGGGACGCAGTTTACATGCTAGAGTCCTAATGTTTTTGGAGGGGAGGGTCTTGAGTCAGGAAGTTGGCTAACATGGGGCAAATGCATGTGTATGTGTGTGCGTAGGAAGGATGGCACCAGCCTTCATCCCTAACACATGCATGTGGATCTAAGCTTTATGGAGGAAGGGACGGCAGGTGCTACCTAAATAACCTCTCTTTTGAGACCCTGGTCATAGCACCCTTAGGAAGTTAAAGGCACTGTTCCATTGTCTTCTGACTTGCCTGGCTTCCAAAAGGACATCAGTGGTATTATTATAGATGTGCATATGTATATTTGAAATCTGGCAGAGAATATAATAAGATAAATATGAATCACCACACATACAGTAAAACAGCCTAGAATCACAGTAATGCATACAAACCATTCAAAATGTTCCCATATTTGTACAATGCTTTTAATTCCTCATTTACCAAGTTATGTAACTTTAGTTAATTTTACAACTTAGATCAATATGGATTTAAGTGTATATTTTGTAAGGTAGAATCTATTATAATTCTATGGTATGTAAACACTAGGTGCAAGTGAGCTCTGCATTTTTTGATATCAAGTCATCTCCTTAAGGTTTTTTTTACTGGAAATTTTTAATGTACACCTTAATGTGATTCATTCTGAAATGCTTTTCATTGTGGCATTTCCATATATGCATTTTGATGTACATTATTCATATAGGTGCCCCCTTACCCTCTTGTAAGGTTTTGATTTGTTTGTTCTCCAAGCTGGTTACAGGCAGAGTAGTCTTAGTCAAATTCAGTATAAATGGAGTTAGAATCAAGACCAATTATCTTATAAAAGTTGAGTATTTCTTGTCTGAAATTTTAGAAACAGGAGAGTTATGAACTTAAGATTTTTTTTTCAGGTTTTGGAAAATTTTCACATGTATAACAAAATATCTTGGAGGTAGGTCTCAAGTCTAAACATGAAATTCATTTGTGTTTTAAAGATACTTTATCTACATAGCCTGAAGGTAATTTTGAGCAATATTTTTAGTACACCTGTGTTTTGATTGAAACTAGTCACATGAGTTCAGGTGTAGAATCTTCCGCTTATGGTATCATGTTGATACTCCAAAGATTCCAGATTATGGAGTGTTTTGAATTTAGGATACTTGACCTGTAATGGTCAAGGGCATCAGTGTTTTCTACTATAGAATGCCTCACATGAAACCAAACTTAGGTATGTTAGGACTTTAGCAGTAGCAAAGATGAACACCTGTCAACAATCACCCATTTCTACCTATGTTACTTAAAAATCTACCATTGGAGAGTAATTATTTTTGGAGTTGGATTATTCTGAGTGTTCCATAGCTCTTCTTGAAATGTAAACTCCTAAATGACAGGGCAATACTGAACATTATTTTTAGCAAACATATTAATGAGAATATTAACATTCAAGAAAAAATAAGCAAGTGGAATTGATAAAGGTAAAGGATGAACCAGAAGCAGGAAGAGGGACTCAAAACTGAGAGGAACATGATCTTCAAATAGGTGTCTGTCTGTCTGTCTGTCTGTCTTTCTTTCTTTCTTTCTTTCTTTCTTTCTTTCTCTCTCTCTCTCTCTCTCTCTCTCTTTTTCTTTCTTTCCTTTTAAACAATTTGGGGAAAATTTTTGGGCAACAAATTCTGGGTACTTTATTTTGATGACTCAAGGCAAATATTCTTCTTTTTAACATCAAAGTTCAAACATTGCTAATACTGACTTCACTACACATGTAAGATTTATTTTTACTTTATCATTTAGCTTTGATACATGGTATACGGGGCTGGAGTTTAGTTCAGTTGGCAGAGCGCTGTGCTGCCGTCTCTGAGGTCCTAAGTTCGATTCCCAGTACCGCAAAAATGGGAGAAGGGCCTGGCAATCCACTCCCAAGACAATCCCAAAACAGCCATTGAAAACCCTATGAGGGTCACTATGAGTCAGATACCGACTTGACGGCACCTACCAACCAACCAACCAACATGATACACATTCTACTTGAAATGTCCTTTTTATCAACCCATATTTCCTACCAACTTAGAGTCCACTAACTTGAAGATTCTACTCAATACTCATTTTCTTCACGCATATTACCCAGCTGAACTATTTGTACATTAGTCTTTGTAACTGATTAAATAGGTATAAAGATATTTTAATCCAAATAGTCCATCTGATTCCAATCCTGGACAAACCTAGGGTTGTAGTAATGATCTCTGAAAGCAAGAATTGTTTGGTTCAATACACATCTGCTTTGCAGGAATTCAAGCCCCTCTCAAAATGCTTCCAAATAGTTTTCAGGAAACAAGCTCTTGACCCCTCCATCCCTTTCAGGCCTCAAGAATACTTAACATTATATTTTCCCCCTCTCCCTCCATCCTCCTTATGGTGCTGGGGGTTGAACCCAATGGTCACCCATAATAGGCAAGGGTTCTACTGAGCTATACTCCCAGTCTCTAAGAATAGCATCTTCACCTTTAATTTGTAATTTGAAAATAAGTGATTAGACAGTAAAACGGTTTACATTCCTTTTCAGCTTCATGTTTTCAATGGTCATCCTATAAAGGGAAGAGCAATTAGAATGAGTTGAGCAATCTGTCTTTACTGTAAAGTCTGCCTTGCTATACTTTTGTAGGGAAAACCTGCCTTATACCCTTGTTCTGGATCATTTTTTATTTTATCCTTTTTGAGGGCTGTGGGAATGCAGCTCTGTTAAATTGTGGATGAATGTGCACGTCCCCATCGATGATCAAGAGCAAGGGCAAGTGCTGCAGTCCTGGCAGCCCTGAGGGTGCCACCAGCACCTCCGGTACTCAGGCAACAAAGTCATCCTGTCTAGTTTCAGTCCCCAGCACACAGGAAATCCAGGGCAGTTCCTACAAATGACTGACTCCCTAGAACAGAAAACAACTCATTCCTGACTTTCATGAAGATGAGATGTAAAAATTTATGAGGATGTCTGCGGGTATAATAATTCTCTGGGAAAACTGCTCATTTTCCATTATGAACAGATTAACTGTTAATGTGATAACTTTGCGATTTTTTCACTTGAATGCCCGTTGGATTTTTATCTGATGAGTCAATTCTTTGAAAATTTAGATTTCCTAGGACAATTTATGGGCTGGGATTTAGCACAGTTGGTAGAGCACTGCGCTGCAGTCTCTGAGGTCCCGAGTTCAATTCCCAGCACCGCAAAAATGGGGGAAGGGCCTGGCAATCCACTCCTAAGGCAATCCCGAAGCACTCAGCCATTGAAAACCCTATGAGGGTCGCTATGAGTCGGATACCGACTCGATGGCACCTAACAACAACAACAACAACAAGGACAATTTATAAGTGCAGCTGTTTTATTTTCTTGCCTTTGAGTCTTTCTTTGACAGGTAAAAACTGTTCTCAAAAATCATAAAAGTCATTCTTACTTCTATCTCTTCTTCCTTTATTGTACACCTGTTACACACAGCCTGGTTTAAAGTTGAGGAAGGTCTGCATCAGGGCTGTATACTTTCACCATATCTCTTCAATTTATATGCTGAACAAATAATCCGAGAAGCTGAACTTCATGAGGAAGAATGCGGCATCAGGATTAGAGGAAGGCTCATTAACAACCTGCGTTATGCAGATGACACAACTCTGCTTGCTGAAAGTGAAGAGGATTTAAAACATTTACTGATGAAGGGAAAAGGTCATAGCCTTCAGTGTGGGTTGCAACTAAACACCAACAAAACAAAAATCCTTACAACTGGGCCAGTATGCAACTTCACAATAAATTTAGAAAAGATTGAGGTTGTCCAAGATTTTGCTTTGCTTGGCTCTATAGTCAACACCATGGAAGCAGCAGTCAAGAAATCAAAAGACACGTTGCTTTGGGAAAAGCTGTGGCAAAAGATCTCTTTAGAGTATGGAAAAGTAAAGATGTCACACTGAAGATGAAGGTGCGTCTGACTCATGCCATGGTATTTTCAGTAGCATCATATGGTTGTGAAAGCTGGACATTAAACAAGGGAGATAGGAGAAGAATTGATGCTTTTGAATTATGGTGCTGGAGACATCTATTGAATATACCATGGACTGCCAAAAGAACTAACAAATCTGTCCTAGAAGTGCAACCAGAGTGCTCCTTGGAAGCAAGAATGGCCAGACTGCGTCTTACATATTTTGGACATGTAATCAGGAGAGATCAATCCCTGGAGAAAGACATCATGTTTGTGAGAGTGGCAGGTCAATGAAAAAAAGGAAGACCCTCCACCAGGTAGATTGGCACAGTGTCTGCAACAATAGGCTTAAATATAAATAAGATCGTGCTCTTGGCACAGAATCGGGAAGTATTTCGATCTGCTCTACATAGGGTTGCTATGAGTTGGACTTGACGGCACCTAACAACAACAACAATTATATATTATGTGGGCTGGGATTTAGCTCAGTTGGTAGAGCACTGCTCTGCAGTCTCTGAGGTCCCAAGTTTGATTCCCAGCTCCAAAAAAAAATGGGAGAAAGATGCAGCAATTCACTCCCGAGGCAACCCTGAAACAATCAGCCATTGAAAACCCTATAAGGGTTGTTATGAGATGGATACGACTCAATGGCACCTAACAACAACAGTACAGATAATATAATGTAGCTAGGCAGATGTAAAAAATAAAATCAATTCACTACTGTAATAGAGGATCACAAATACAGAAAAAATAATCACAACACAACACAAATACAAAATAAATTAAAATGTATATTGAACTTGGGCAATAAGAAAATAAATAAGAAAGCAAGGCAGTAGTAAATTCAAGTCAAGCCCTTTATTACACTGAGAAGGAACTTCTTGAAGAGGAGGTGATTTTAGTCAATGTACAGTAATACAGTGGCTAAACTTATATAAAACCTGGTTTCTTGGAACCTTTTAGAGTTCTCTCTAAAATATAGTAATCCTCCATTACCTGAAGTTCCAATTTCTGTGGTTAGATTACCCATGGTCAACAATGATCTGAAGATATTAATTGGAAAATTGCAGAAATAAATAATTCATGAGTGTTAAATTGTGCACTGTTCTGAATAGCCATCCTGTCCATCTTTCCTGGGACATGCAGCATCACTTTGTGTAGTGTATCCACGCTGTGTATGCTACCCATCCATTTCTCTCTTAGAGGTTTTGGTTATCAAAACCAATGTTATGATATTTCAATGGTTGTGTCCAAGTAACCTTTTCCCCCCTCAATAATGGCAACCAAATGAAGCAGTAGTAATGCTGAAATATCAAAAATGCCAAAGAGAAACTCTAAGGTATTTTCTTTAAGTGAAAGTTCTTGACCTAAAGAAAGGAAAAAAATCATATGCTGAAGTTGCTAAGATCAGGGATAAGTTATTGTTATTGTGCCTAAGTTATAAATTAAACTATCACGGTTGTGTATGGATAGGAAATACATAGTATATGGTGGGCTTAATACTATCTACAGTTTCAAGCATCTACTGATAATCTTGGAATGTGTATCTCACAGATAAGGGTAGACGATCTTACAATTGTCATACCTGTTGTTGCATGCCTTAGTATAGAGTTTTACACGTAGGATACAAAGTCATTGCTGGCCATCAAATTCACTCATATAATTATTGATACTATACTTTCCAAAGGATTCAAACTGAAAAGGAATCACTCAGTAAAAAATTAAAATCAGCTGCCTCTAGTCCAGAGAGGTAACGTGCTTTTATCTGTCTTTCCAATTTTACAGTTGGCTTAAAGAAAACATTGCAGTAATACTATATTTAGAAAGAATTGAAAAGAGGGAAAAAAGTAAGACTTATTTTGAAACCTGGCAAGGTATTAAAAGAGAGGAATTTGGAAGTTGCTGGGAGGAGGAGGTGAGTTGGTTTGCAGAAAGTGGCCACGAGTGAAAATTTGTGGGAGAGGATGTTTTGGGTGGATTTATAATCTGGCAGGAAAGGAGTCACATCCTGAGAACTTGGCAGGAAGAAGCTACCCTGCTAGAAACTTCTGGGAATGGCCTTTCAACAGCTGCAGGCAGGCCTGCCTTAGCCAAGCTGGCCCCAGCTTCCCCTGTAGCTGAAGACTGTGGGGAATGAGGTTCTGAAGGCTCTCTCTCTTTCTCTCTCTGTTTTTTTTTTTTTTTTCTTTTTTCAATCTAGGCCTTAAAGTAGCTTCAGGTCTTGCCTCAACATTAAAGTAAACAGCCCAACTTTAATAGTTCAGGAAATAATTATAATAATACCAACAATACCAAAGGATAGCAATAATGCAATGGACTAGATTATTCATATAATACTGCTAACAATGTAAAAAGATAGATGACTATAGAAAAAAGTTTGGACTTAAATCATAATCGGGATGCATGAGTATAGAAAAATATTTCCATAAAAAGACATGCAAGTGGAAAGAAAGGAGGCTATTGGTAGGGAGGTGGGAGATGGGGAAGAAGGGGCACAAAAGGGTAAGGGGAAAGTTATGTGTGCAATGTACAATGAAACATATATGGAAATGTCACAATGAAATACATGTCAGAATGAAACATTAAGTTGTACATTAAAAATTTCCAATAAAAAATGAGATGTATCACTACTTCCCTGCTAGCTAATCTCATTTACAAATAGCACAATTGCTAGTAAATAATACCCTTTTACAAGTGGCCTGCTGGGTATCCAATAACACTCTGCAGAAGAAGACAACAGGTGCCTTCATGTCCCGGTTAGAGGTCCTGGGACCTCTTTTGAGGCAAAACCCCTTCTGTCTTAAAGAGGAAATCCTATTTTATCAGCCTAAGAAGGAAGCTTAAGCCAAAAAGTTAAAAGAAATATGACAAAGAAGGCACAGACAAATATGACAGACAATATGACAAAGAAATATGAAAAGAAACATGACAAAGAAGGCACAGAAGGATAGGGAAATTTGGGGGACATGGAAAGGGAAAGAGCTTTCACGCCAGGATGTGGTCTGAATCTTACCATCTTAGAATCAAGAACTTTGACACAACTGCCAAGAAAATTGTTGTGAGGACTGCCTGCATAGACTTGTTATTTTTGAGAGACATTTTAAATAATGAGAATGTTAAAAAGCAATAAGTCATGCTTGGGGTCAAAATATATGTAACCTTTGAGTTTTGCCTTCCCCTCTATAATCTTGTGCTTTTTTGGGACATGCCCAGGCAACTCCCTCATGACTCTTTAAGTCTATAGAATGTATAATCTCATTTTACTAAAGGGAAGTTCTGCCAATAGAAAAACCTAAACCATGTAACTTTCTCTTTTGTCTTATTGTCACCTCTCCAGGCTATGACAGAAGTCTTTCTAGGCCCATGTCACAATAGGTGCCCAGAGCTGGACATCACATGTGGGATGCCCCAGGTTAAATAGAGCCAGAGGGAACATGTGCACCTTTCTCTTTTGAGGCTTTCTCTTTTTTGCTTTCTTGGTAAATCCTCCTCTGTATCTTGGATGACTCTGTCTGTCTGTCTGTCTGTCTGTCTGTCTGTCTGTCTGTCTCTCTCTCAGTGCTCACATGTCTTTTAAAGTATGGATTAATAAACTCTATAACTTTGTTTCCCTTTCTCTGGCTCTTCCTGAAATTCTTTTCTGCTACAAAGCCAAATTTGTGTTTAGGAACATCATGGCATTACTCCACACCTGATAGTTTTTGTCCTGTGATAAGAGTTGGAGGGAGGGGATGGGGAATAAGGAATGGCCATGTTCCACACACTGTTGACAAGACAGGGGCTTGACTTTTGCATTAGTGAATAACAGGATATGAATTAAAAACCAAGAATCTATTTGTCTCTTGTCCCCATGAGGGTCCCTGTCTACTTCAGTAAGATATGCTGTGATGACAGAAGAGATGGGAATGAAGAATTGTGGAATATCCAGGCTTTGGGGAGATATTCATTTCATTTCACTGAGCATAAGACATTCCAGTACTGGTGTTGCTGGATAAATGAGGCTGGGGAGACCAGCAGCAAGTTCAGGGGAGTTTACTACACTGGTGTACACAGCCCAATGGAATCCTTTCCAAAGACTGCGCCCCAAACAAAGGAAGCTCAGAGGTTTTTTTTTGTTTTTTTTTTTTGTTTTTTTTTTTTTTGGTATTAGGTTTCTTGTCATGGGTGGGCATACAAAAGCAAAACAAGGCCTGTTGTTGTTGTTATGTGCCCTCGAGTTGAGTCCGACTCATAGTGACCCTCATAGGGTTTTCAATGGCTGCTTATTTCGGGATTGTCTTGGGAGTGGATTGCCACGTCCTTCTTCCATTTTTGCGGTGCTGGGAATTGAACCCAGGACCTCAGAAACTGAAGAGTGGCACTCTACCAAATGAGCTAAAATAAGGCTAGGCCCTGCCCAAAAAAGAAAAGCAAAGCATTGAATACAGAAGCAGAAAAAGTGATAGTAAATCACCTAGCAACCTACATGGGGGATTGAGGGGAGAGCATGAATTCTTCTAAAATGAGAATAAAGAACTAGCCATTCTGTAGTTGTCCAGTTAAAATGTAGATGGCTTATCACAAGAATAAAAGTTGCAAGGTCTCCTGCATGCAGCCAAATGTCCTTGGTAGCAATTTAAGCAGGCATCAGCCAAAAGCTCAGGAAGACAGTCAGCTCTGTTATTAGCAGAATTCACTATGTCACTTGTAAGAAACCAAATGATTTAGACACACATTATTTGTAACAAGTTAAGCAACCTTTAGCTGAAGAAACAGTGCTTCATTAAGGTACTACTGGCTTTCACTGGAAGAGGGGGGTCTTTCTTTTGGAATCTGCTTCCCTTGCTTCTATTATGCCAGAAAGCATAATGAGGGCTTGAGAAGCATGTGTGCCTGGCTTACTCTAAGAATTTTATAATTTTGGGGAAGGTCCTTGCAGTTGACAACTATGAAGTCTCACACTGCTTCTAGGTAGCTTACAGAGAATTTTTTGGGGGTGGGCATTTAAATATAGTTACTTCTGTATATATGGTGAAAACTCATGTGATATTCTTCTAGATTGACCATAAGTCCTAGTTTAGAGGATTTATTTTTAATAAACTCATAGTTTCTTTGGGAGTGACTATGTGAGAGGCATCTGGTTTGACTTAATTATAAGCTGAATATCCTATTTTCTTATTTTTGTTTTTTTCCATGCACACATACATTCTTATAAACCACACACATACATACTTACATGTTTGAAATACATGTGTACATATTTATACACACCAATCATAATGCACATGGGCATAATGTGTGTTGTTGTTGTTGTTAGGTGCTGTCAAGTCGGTGTCCGACTCATAACGACCCTCATAGGGTTTTCAGTGGCTGATTGTTTCCGGGACTGCCTTGGGAGTGGATTGCCAGGTCCTTCTCCCATTTTTTGCGGTGCTGGGAATTGAACTCCGAACCTCAGAGACTGCAGCACATCGCTCTACCAACTGAGTTAAATCCCAGCCCCATAATGTGTGTATGAATATATAAATGTAAGCAAATGTTTTATATTATTCATATATGGGTAGATGGATATTTTGAACACATGCATGAATATTTTAGTGTTCCTTCAGGTGGACATCAGCAATCCCCAAATTTGGTACTATGACATGTAAGTGTAAAAAGTAACTTTAGCTTTGTGCCTGAAAGCACAAGTGAGAATTTGAGATTCATTGTAAATAGATATTTGCTCCAGACTAGAAAGTCATTGAACTATTTAGCATAAACTTTGCTTTGTTTTTGAGCTAAATATAATATCACAAAGTTAGTTGCAAAGGTCATTCTGTCTCATTAAAAAAATTTTGTTTTGACAAGCTCTCACTATGTAGCCCAGGCTGGTCTTGAAATCAAGATCCTCCTGCTTCAGCCTCCCAAGTGGTGGGAGGCTGCACCACCACACACTACTGTTTCTTTCTGTTAAGGTCATTTGAGCTTTGATTTTGAGCTGAGCTTAGGATTTCTGTTTTAGTTTCTATAGACTTTTGTTGTTGCTGTTAGGTGCTGTTAAGTCGTGTCTGACTCACAGTGACTCTTGGCTAATTGTTTCAGGATTGCTTTGGGAGTGGATTGCCATGTCTTTTTCCCATCTGGGGACTGCAGAGCAGCAATCTACCAACTGAGCTAAACCCCAGTCTAGTGTTATAGACTTTTCCTAGCCTTTATTTATTTTGTGTGATTATAGTTGGTTAGAAGTTTGTAGATGCAAATATACAGTTCTTTGTCTTCTCAGTCCAGCAAGTCTCTAAAACGAAGAGTTTTCAGTTTTTTTTCTTCAGTTGTGTCCTGAATCTGTAAAATTATATACAGAAACAGAACCATTTACTGAATTATGGAAACATTCAGGTTTTATTTATTCATTTTTTCATTTTACTAATATTTAGGATGAACATATTATTTGCAGTAGATTATTTCAGGTATTATGGGAAATAAATTTAGGCAAAGGACACTCTTCTTTTGAATTTGTTTTGCATTTCTGCTTAGCTTTATCTTGAAAGTTGGTGTCATGACACATGGAAGTAGCCATTAGGCATCCCAATTTTTCTAGGAGGATTTCTGATTTTTTGCCTGGAATATTTTTATGGTGTGCATTGGGATCATGTTGTTGTGGTTGGGTGCTGTTGAGTCGGGTCTGACTCATAAGGACTCTATGTACAACAGAACAAAACACTCCCTGACATTGTGCCACGCCCAGGACTGTGTCAGTGCTTCTCTGCCGTTCATAAGATTTTCAATGGCAAATTGCTTCAGGAGTGGGTGGCCACGTCCTTCTCCCTAGCCTGCAGCACCTGGTATTCCCAGGCGGTCTCCCATCCAAGGACTAATCAGGCTCAACCCTGCTTAGCTTCCGAGATCAGGTGGGATCAGATGCCAGCATGCTATCGGGATCATAGATAGTTATAACTGGGGTCCTTTTTCTTCTGTGTATTTGTGATGTGGGCCTTATAAAATAAGTGAGATATATATATATATATATATATATATATATATATATATATATATATACTGAATGTTAGGAAAGATGCTATATATGCAGCATCCATGTCATCAGGAAGCTGTGAGCTCCTGAATCCCTGTGGGCACTTTCTAGTGTTAATTGGCAGGTAATATATGTCATAACCTATCTGTAGCCCATGAAACTCCTGAAGAAGATCATTGAAAGTTTTCCTTCCTCATTGCCTGGCTCCAATACTTTCTCTAGGTTATTTGTTTTTGTGTGTTGGGAAGGACTGGGAAAGAGCCTGGGGGAAAATATTGCCATGGAGATGGGCTTAATCTGTGTCAACATTGGACTTCTGGTTTCTGTCAAGGGGTGAAATAACACGTGTTGCTGTCTCCCTTGCAGAAAAACAACCCAGGAGGAACTAAAGAAGCCAGAGGAAGGCATGATTTTCAGACTCTGACAACAATTACCCTTAAATGACAACCACAGTGAAGATGAGTAACTCAAGGGAGGGATGAGGCTGCCTTTCTTTATTGAGACAAGGTGGGTAGCTGCCACTTGATTCTTAGGGCAGAAAGCAGAGGTATAGAGAGGCTGGGTTGGAAGATCATCTCTATATTTTTTACATTTCACCTATCAAATGTTCAGACAATTATTGCCTGCCCTATCATGATGGAAATAAGTAAAAACAGTTCACCCATGAAATATCAGGATAGTACAAAAACTTGGACTGAGAGAGGAGCAAATGGAAACAGATGTGAACTGACCAGCCACATGTATCTCTTCATGTCTACAGCTCCCCTGCAAACCATTAGGGCTGTGCTATAACTGAAAAAAGCCACCTCTAAGGCGGAATCTAGATGTAGGTATTGCCTTTTGGAGCAACAGTGATTAGAAGTGATGGTGAGGGTTCAGAGTACTAGCAACTCTCTCTACTTAAATTACTGGTTAGTTGACTTTTTCTATAAAGTGACAGAAGTTAAATATCTTAGGTGTTACGAGTCATATCTTCTTTTCTGTTGCAACTACTCAACTCTGTCCTTGTAGTGTTAAGGCAACCATAGGCAATATGTAAAAAA
>VMDO01010716.1:44053-70430 GCA_007922755.1 Pedetes capensis | reverse complement strand
CTATTGTCAGTGCTTCTCTGCTGCTCATAGGGTTTTCAATGGCAGATTGATTTTTGGGAGGGGGTTGCCAGGTCCTTCTCCCAAGCCTACAGCTTCTGGTGTTCCCAGGTGGTCTCCCATCCAGGTACTAACCAGGCCCGACCCTGCTTAGCTTCC
Source organism: Pedetes capensis (assembly GCA_007922755.1). Classification (NCBI taxonomy): domain Eukaryota; kingdom Metazoa; phylum Chordata; class Mammalia; order Rodentia; family Pedetidae; genus Pedetes; species Pedetes capensis. The sequence continues at coordinate 70,274 of VMDO01010716.1, read as the reverse complement.
GAGATCTGACGGGATCGGATGCCACAGGGCTACAGCTGCAGGCAGATGGAATATACAAGAACCAAATTGATTACATTCGTGGAAAGAAACAATGGAAAAACTCCATATCAAATGTCAGAACAGGACCAGGTGCTGATTGTAGATCAAACTATTAACTTTTCATATAATGGTTCAAACTGAAACTGAAGAAAATTAGAACAAGTGTACCAGAGCCAAGGTATGACCTTGAGTATCCCACCTGAGTTCAGAGACCACCTGAAGAACAGATTTAATGCATTAGACATAAATGATAGAACACTAGACGAGTTGTGGCAGGACATCAAAGATATCATTCATGAAGAAAGCTAAACGTTACTAAAAAGACAGGGAAAAAAAAAAAAGAAAAGACCAAATTACATGTCAAAAGGGACTTTGGAACTTACCCTTGAATATCGAGCAGCTAAAGCAAAAGGAAGACATGATAAAGTTAAGGAATGAACAGAAGATCTCAAAAGGCATCTCAAGAGACAAAAACAAATATTATAATGACATGTGCAAAGGGCTGAAGACAGAAAACCAAAAGGAAAGACCATGCTCTGTGTTTCTTATGCTTAAGGAAGTGAAGCAAAGATTCAATCCTCAAGTGGCAGTAGTGAAAGATTCTACAGGGAAAATATTAAATGATGCAGGAAAAATAAAAAGAAGATGGAAGAAGTACACAGAGTCATTATACAAAAAAGAATTGGTAGATGGCCAACCATTTCAAGAGGCTGCATATGAAGTTGTTGTTGTTGTTAGGTGCCGTCCAGTCGGTATCCGACTCATAGCGACCCTCTGTACAACAGGGGATACACTATTGTCAGTGCTTCTCTGCTGTTCATCGGGTTTTCAATGGCAGATTGATTTTTGGGAGGGGGTTGCCAGGTCCTTCTCCCAAGCCTACAGCTTCTGGTTTTCCCGGGCGGTCTCCCATCCAGGTACTAACTAGGCCCGATCCTGCTTAGCTTCCGAGATCTGACGGGATCGGATGCCACAGGGCTATGGCTGCAGGAGCATATGAAGAGGAACCAATAATAATCAGTGTTGCTATGGACTGATCTTCCTATCTGCGCCCCAATTCCTCCATTTTGGGATGAGAATGTTTACTCTGAGCCATTGTATGTTGGAAGTATGTAACTGGTTTTTGTTTTGCAGGGGCCCACAGCTAAGTTTGCCTTGAGTTTCAGCAGAAACTTCAGACTTAAACTGTAAGACATTGGGGACTCTTGAAGTTAGATTAAAAGCATTTTGCATTATGAGGTGGCCATAACCTTTGGAGGCCAGGGGCAGTTTTATGGTTTGGATCTAATGTCCCCCAAAGACCATGTGTTTTTGTGTTGGATCCCCAGCTGGTCATGCTGTCCTGAGAGGCTATGGAACATTGTGTGGCAGGATCCAGATTGGTAGATATTAGTCAGTGGGGGCAGGCCTTTGGAGGTTTTTTTTAACCCGGACCCCTGGTTCTGGAGGATTCTATGTGCTTCCTCATCACGAAGATATAAGGTCATCTAACGTGGGCCTCACAATACCTGCACTGCCACCATGCCTTCTTCCTCTAATGGACTTAATTCTTCTAACAGTAAGCCCCCAATAAATACCTCTTCCCCCATAAAAAAAATGGAACCAATGATATTGAAGGACAAAGTGGAAGCTGCCTTGTAGGAACTGGAGAAACACAAGGCTCCAGGAATTGATGGAGCACCAATAGAGGTGTTTCCACAAATAGATGCAGCACAGGAGGTACTTACATATTTATGCCAACAAATTTGGAAAATGGCTACCCGGCCAACTGACTGGAAGAGATCCATACTTGTGCCTATTCCCAAAAAGAATATCCAACTGAATGTGGAAACTATTGAACAAGATCATTACTGTTGCAAACAAGCAAAATCTTACTAAAGATCATTCAAAAGAAAGTAGTATATAGATAGGGAACTTCTGGAAAATCAAGCTGGATTCAGAAGAGGAAGGGGAAGCAGGGACATCATTGCTGATATCAGGTGAATATTAGCCAAAAGCAGAGAATATCAGAAAGATGTCTTTCTATGTTTTATTGACTATGCAAAAGCATTTGACTGTGTGGATCATAACAAATTATGGACAACACTTTAAAAAAATGGGACAATCAGAACACCTAATTGTACTCATGAGGAATCTGCACATGAACCAGGAGGCAGTTGTTCAAATAGAACAAGGAAACACTACCTTGTTTAAAGTTGAGAAAGGTGTGCATCAGGGCTGTATACTTTCACCATATCTCTTCAATTTCTATGCTGAGCAAATAATCTGAGAAGCTGGAGTTTATAAGAAGAATGTGGCATCATGATTGGAGGCAGACTCATTAATAACCTACGTTATGCAGATGACACAACTCTGCTTCCTGAAAGTGAAGAGGATTTAAAACATTTACTGATGAAGATCAAAGAACATAGCCTTTGGTATTGATTGGGACTAAAAAAAATCAACAAAACAAAAATCCTTACAACTGGGTGGGTATGTAACTTCACAATAAATGGAGAAAAGATTGAGGTTGCCCATGATTTTGCTTTACTTGGTTCTACAATGAACACCTGTGGAAGCAGCCGTCAAGAAATCAAAAGACGCATTGCTTCAGGAAAAGTTGTGGCAAAAGATCTTTTTAGAGCACTGAAAAGTAAGGATGTCACAATGAAGATGAAGGTGCACCTGACTCATGCCATGGTATTTTCAGTTGCATCATATGGTTGTGAAAGCTGGACATTGAACAAGTAAGACAGGAGAAGAATTGATGTTTTTGAATTATGGTGCTGGAGACAAATATTGACTGTACCATGGACTGCCAAAAGAACCAATAGATCTGTCCTGGAGGAAGTGCAACCAGAGTGCTCCTTGGAAGCAAGGATGGCTAGACTGTGTCTTACGTGTTTTGGACGTGTAGTAAAGAAGGACCAATCCTTGGAGAAAGACATCATGTTTGGGAGAGTTGCAGGTCAGTTAAAAAAAGGAAAACCCTCTACCAGATGGATTGATACAGTGTCTGCAACAATGGATTTAAACATGAATACGATCGTGTGCCTGGCACAGAATAGGGGAGTGTTTAGTATCACTGTATATAGGGCCTCTATGAGTTGGACTCAACTTGATGGCACCTAACAACAACAACATCAGCCCACCTTCCCAGTCTCTGCGGAGGGAAAAGTGAGGGACATTGAGTTCAACCCTGTGGCTTTGATTCAATTAGTTGTGTCTACACAAAAAATCCCAAAATAAACTCTGTACACTGGAGCTCAGGATAGCTTTCTGGTTGATGAACACACTGAGTTTCTTAGGGGATGAGATACCCTGAGTTCAGAAGCTCTGCCTTTACGACCCTTCTAGACTTCTCATATATCTCTTCATTTGTCTTGTCCTGACGGGTATCCTTTAAAATAAAACTATAACTCATGTACAGTGGTGCAGCCTGTAATCAGCAACTCAGAAGGAAAAGGAAGCAGGAGGATTCCAAGTTCAAGGCAGAAGCAGCCTAAGTAACTTAAGGAGAACCTGTTTCAAAATAAAAAGTAAAAGATGGGCTAAGGGTACAGCTCAGTTGTAGGGCACTTGCAAAATAGAGGTGAGGCCCTGCGCTCAACCCCTCTGTACCACAAAACAAACAAACAAACAAACAAACCAATAATTATAATTCTAGTGTTTTCCTAGCAAGTTATCAAACTTGAAGGAGGTCATGGGTGGGAACTTGTGACTGCCATCTGGAGTAAGGGCAGTCTTGCTGGGAATTGTGTTTTTAAATTTGTGGAGTCTGACACTAGCCCAGGAATGAGCATCAGAATGGAGGTGCACTAAAGAATTATTTTATAACCAAAGGTACTTGTAGGCTTAGCCACACTATAGGAGGTGATACAATGCCATGCTGAACACCCAGGCCTAGACGAGACAGCTACATTTTATGAAGTCATACATACTCTGCCCAGGTGATTCAGAGCAAAGCCCCTCTTACTATCAAGTCTAGATGCTATATTGAGAAGGAGGAGGGAGAGGAAGACTCTTGCAAAGGGAGAAAGAGCTCCACTAGGGTATTTGAAGTATAAATGGATTGTGAATTCATCTACTTTAAGTTAGAAGAGATGGCAATTTTTAAAAACTCTTTAAAACCTTTTTATGAACAAGTTTGTAATTCTAAACCAGCAAGATTATCTTTTTTCCACTCTTCATTCCCACGATTCCTAAACAGATATGTTGCAGTGACTAAAATATAACCGTACCACTCTGGTGCCCGATCTCATCAGATCTTGTGAGCTAAGCAGGGTTGGGCCTGGTTAGTCTATGGGTGGGAGATGGCCTGGGAACATCAGGTGCTGTAGGCTTGGGAGAAAGACTCAGAAGCTCACTCCTGAAACAATCAGCCATTGAACACGCTATGAATAGCAGAGAAGCACTGATATAGTGCCAGGTACAGCACAGTGTCCTGTAGTGTTTTATTCTGCTGTACACAGGGTCGCTACGAGTCGGACTCGACTCTATGACACTTAATAGCAACATAGAATGCTTATTTTAATTTCCCCTTATATTTCTGCTGGAGTTTTCTTTTTGGTTCAGAAGTATCTTGCCCTATCAACAGGCCTACATTTTCCTTTCCTGTTGTCAATTTATCTATCAGGTGGGCTGGAGCCCAATCAGGTAGTTTGCACAAAGCAGATGGACTATATTCCAGTGTCTCATCTGTTTCCATAGGTGTGGGCCCAGCTTGTATTTAGGTCTGTTGGCCCAGTGTTTGATTACTAGGAGATTGTCTGTGGCTTCCAAGATTCATTTACTCAACAAAATGTTGTTGTTGTTGTTAGGTGCCATCGAGTCAGTATCCGACTCATAGCGACCCTCATAGGGTTTTCAATGGCTGTTTTGGGATTGCCTTGGGAGTGGATTGCCAGGCCCTTCTCCCATTTTTGCGGTGCTGGGAATTGAACTCGGGGCCTCAGAGACTGCAGCACAGCGCTCTACCCACTGAGCTAAATCCCAGCCCCCATTTACTCTCTCACAGGCTATATTAAGTACTGAGAAGGAAATGCTGGATAAGAATCGGCTTGAGGTTTTTAAATTTATTTTTCTTATAGCTTTCTTTTTTCCTGATTTGGTTTTGAGTTTAGTGGGAAGACAGGAAAATAAATAGTCTTCACAGAATTTTTAAATTGCTATAATAAGGTGGTACTTGTAAGAAATAATCACATGTTCAATTATTTTGTGCATCCTTAAGTCGACATATCTTTGATCGAGTGATTCAAAATGCTTGAGGTTGTGACAAGTGTACAGGAGGAAGTCACCGACTGCCTGCAGAGACGGGTAACAAAATATAAATGAATGAAGTGATGTTGATGGGGTAAATTGGTCAAATGACCCTAGTGTTGCTAGATTTTCTAATTTTTCAAGCAAAGCTAGAATCTGTAATTTTTGTGAAGCAAGCATGTCAATACTTAAATGTTGGAAAAAACCAAAAGCTAGTGCAAAATCAGAACGCAGGACATACTTAGCTTAGTGTTTGCCATTTGCAACTGTGCCTATAAATGGAGTGGGTCGATGCAGAGCCAGATATGTGAGCAATGAGAAAACCTCCCTTTTTACATTGAAGTCTCTCTCTGAGGCTTTCTGAGCAGGGATTTTCTTCTTTTTTATTTTAGGGTGTGGGAAATTGTCACTGGTTAATAATTACTGATTAAAATTCCTTCAACATGTCCTTAACTTGCCCCTTGTAAGTCTCTCTTTCTCTCTCTCCTTCTTCCTCTCCTCCTCCCCCTCCTCCTCCCTCTCTACTTCCTCCTCTTCTTCTTTCTTTTCTTCTTTCTAATACAGAATACCTGAGGCAGTCTCCTTTATAAAGGAAAGAGACTTGTTTAACTCATAGTTTTGAATGCTGAAAGCACAAGCATTTGGCCTCTGGAGAGATCTAACTGCAGATGGCAGATGGCATCATGATAGGAGCTCTTGCAGGAGGTAGAGATCACATCCTAAGATTGAGAGAGAGAAGGCGCTAGACTTGCTCCTTCTATAACAACCCTCTCCAGGGAACTAACCAGAGGGTCCCAGCTGGACTACCTGAATTCCTTCTGAGGGCAGTACCCTTAATGACTTAAGGACCTTGCACCAGCACACCCTTTTAAAGGTCCACACCTTCTCCCAAGATCAGCACCATAGGAACCAAGCTTCTAACACATGAACCTTTGTGGGATAGACCCTGCTTCATGATTTTGTTAGATTTTCCTCTCCAAAGACTCTTCTCTCTCTCTCTCTCTCTCTCTCTCTCTCTCTCTCTCTCTCTGTGTGTGTGTGTGTGTGTGTGTGTGTGTGTGTGTGTGTGTGCGCGTGCGCGCTTGCATGCGCTGGCCATTGAAGCCAGAACTTTGTACAAACTAAACAGATACTCTACTAGTGAGCCACACCTGACTCCCTCCCCTACACTTTCACCTGATTAAACCATCTCACTCTCTCACTGAGATTAATAATACTTGGTCCATGAGACTTAAGAACTTCCTGTTTGTTCCTGTTTTGTTTAATCTGTATTTCTGACATTTTGCTTTGTATTATAGCTTATATTTCTCTCCCTCATCTTTGCATCACTCTATGTAATTTTCCCACTGTAATTTTTTTTTAATTAGATGAGAGACCAAATTTCATAGAGGGTTCACTTCTCCCATTATCTTGTCTCTATTTTCCTTAATTAAACTCAAGGGATTGTATTCTAGAGAAATTTGTGGTGTCTATACTAAATCCTTCTCTGCATTTTATTTCCATGACTATATATGTCTACTTAAAAAAAATTCAGTCCCATGTAGCCCTCTAGTAATCACTAGCAACTTCATTTTTTGTAGTTTTAATTAGCTTTTTGGCCTTTCAAACCATAGATCTACTTGTCATCAATAGGTTAGGTTATTAGTTTTATTACCACTAAATTATTTAGTTAAAACTCATCTTTTTCTATGAGAGAGGGAGAGGGGTCAGACTTGGTCCTTTTGGTAGATCTTCATCTAGAACTCTCATAAATGATTTTGTTTGTTATTAATTTTGGACTTTTGCTCCTATATCTATATTGGTGCTTAGACTTACCCATTTTTTTTCCATTTGAAGGAGAGAATTTATTTTAAAAATGTTAAAAACATGACTCTAGTTCTCAACTACACTGAACAGAGCTACTGTGATTCTTTTTTTCCTACCTTTTCAGTAGCGTCTGAGAGTTTCCCATGGATTTTTACAAGGCAGTTCTGCAAATTAGGACAAAATGATGAAATCTAAAAGCACAGGAGGTGGTCCAGGGATGTGAAAGCCCAAGGGACCTGTCTGAGCCAACCGATCCACCCTCTGCCTGCCAAGGACAGACTAACTTTTCTCCAACCCTTTTCTCTGGGTGCATCTGAGTAGGGTCTCGGGGGATCATTTGCACTATTATATGGCTAAAAGGAAGGAGACCTGGCCAGCAGACCACACGGGTGGGCCAATTCACTGAGAGGTAGTGTTTATTGTGTAAAACTCTAAATAATTTCAAATGAAACAACATGGCCATGAAAATTATTGTCAAACTGCAGAGTAGAAATAAATCTGCATCTCAGAAGATTGTCCCCAAGAAGGATCAGGCAGCATCTAAAACCCAGCTCATTCTACTTTGTACCTATTGGTTTTTGTTGCTTTGATTAACTTTTCCATGAAGGATGTTTAGTTTCTCAGCATAGACTCTGCATTTTTCTTTGTGGGAAAATGGGCAGCATTTGGTATTGCTAGTATTATAGCAACCACTTATTTCTCCTGCTTCTTCTACCAAGAGAAGGATTGCAATATATACTTTCTGAAAGAAGCTTGAAAAATCACAGGGAAATATAGTGGGAAAAGTGTCTTAGCACCACCATGCCCCGCCACACACATTGGCTGGCTAACCAGTTAATTCTTAGGTTAAGTTTGAAATATAACTTCTGCCATCAAAGATTGATTTGTTCAAGTCTCTCTGCTCTCTATCCCTATTACATCTCTGATTTCTCCCATTATAACATTTGTGATACTTTGTTTTAATTACTTCTATTATTGATGGTATCTCTAAACTGAAATTTCTAAGGGCAGTCATTATTGTGTGTGTTGTTCACTACAGTATTCATAGCTTTCAGCACAAATGCTATATGTCCTTATCACATATGTTCTTGAAAAACACTCATTGAAAGAATAAACATCTCCATATACAACTGTACCTAAGATTCTTGATATTAAATTATTAACTCATTTATGATACTAATCTAAATGGCATTATATCTACACCTATCTATATATACATACATAAACTTAGGTTTGTATATGTTTGTATATACACTTAGTATAGTACCACAACTCACCAAATTTAAGATAGTGTCAATTATTCAATATTATTATCTATGTTACCCGTAAGGAAGAAAAAAAATCTGGCCAATTTTAGTGTGATCCAATGTTTTCTTATTTTTATATAAAAATAACTCAGGTAGAGTAATAACACATTTTACAATTTATTGAAGTCAGTGCTTTCCAGTTAAACTAGGAAATATTCCAAATGTAGGAGATTAAAACTGGTAAGTAATGGGGTAATCTACAAAGTTAAAGCCTGAGTAATTTTAAATTTTGTTGCCTATGTATTATTAATGGGGCTGAGGTTTAGCTCACTTGGTAGAGTGCTGCTCTGCACTCACTAAGGCCCTGGGCTCAATCCTCAGCACCCCCCAAATGGGAGAAGAACATGGCAGCTCACTCCCAAAACAATCCCACAACAATCAGCCGTTAAAAACCCTACAAATAGCAGAAAAACAATGACATAGTGCCAGCCATGGCAAAGTGTTAGGGAGTGTTTTGTCAGTTGTACAGAGAGTCTCTATGAGTGGGACCCAACTTGACAGCACCTACCAATAACAAGAACAGCAACAAAAATGTATTATCAATTAAGGAATATATAAAAATTGTCATGCTGGCACATACTTGTAATCCCAGCACTTGGGAGGCTGAGGCAGGAGTATCATGAGTCTCAGGCCAGCCTGAGCTGTACAGCATGAGACCCTGTATCAAAATGTATACATTATTTTTGTTGACAATGAGTTTTAGAGGATTTTATTTGGAGGAAGTTTGTTGGGGAGCATGGTCAGGATCAGCTCCTGTGGAGGATGTGAATGCAGGAGGATTGAGCAAAGCCCAGTAATTACTGAGCTGTAATACTGGGACACAAAAAAGCTTCAGCTGATCCCACAGATCTCTGGAGCTGACATGACTCTGCCTAGCCATCTCTAAGTGAAGCAAAGGGAATGAAGACTTTGTTTCCATACTGCTGGTCATTCAACATGGGCTACGTAGGGAAGACAGTGTGGCTTCCAGCTACTGTCTTCAGCAAGGACAATTCCTAGGAGGACTGGATGGTACAGGGTAAACTATTCCACATGGTCTGAAAAGCCTTACAAGGTCTGTCCCTGTCTACCTCTGTAGCTTTATCTACTTGCTGTGCTACAGCTCCTGATGGAGAATGTATTGTGATGTGTTCAAAGAGATGTCTTTTTTTGGTGTGTGTGTTTTCTTTTTCTCTTACTCTTTCTTTCTTCCTTCCTTCCTTCCTTCCTTCCTTCCTTTCATCTTTCATTCTTTCTTCTTTTTTTTTCCATTTCAGAGACAGGGCCTTACTATCTTGCTATGTAGCCCAGGCTGGCCTAGAATTCAAGATCCCCCTGTCTCAGCTTCCTGAGTACTGGGATTACAGGCATGCATCATGACCAGGGAAAAGTATTTATTTTTGTTTGAGCTGTATCTCAGAATATTTGGGGCTAGGATGGATATGCTGGCTGGAGGGACATAAAAACCCAGTAGGAGATTATGACTTTCAGTGATCCATCCCAGCAGGACTATAGATATTTTATATAGATTTACAGAATATCTAAGAGGAAATAATTGGATTTTGGGGAGGGCATTACTATTACATTTAATATTTTTGATCTCTTAGGACAAGAAGGAAACCATAAAAGTGCCTGAAAGGAGTAGACATTCACAGTACTAATCGTATGTGAATGGAGGCAGTTCCTGGAGAAGGAAAAAGGACCTTTGATAGATGTTAGACCAAGGAAGTGGATGGACTTCCTCAAGGCCATTAACAATGGAGAGGGTCACAGCCAGCGTGGTCTCATTTTCTTCCCATCCTCTGAAGCCAAAGGGAAAGAAGCCCTGTTGATATGGCCCAACAAAGGTCAGCATCCTAGACAGAGAACCAGGTGGAGAAGGGTAGTGCATGGACCCAGCAAGACTCATGGTAGATAACTGGCATGTAGATGAAACTTTTCTCTGTTCAAATTTATGTTTGGTGAACCTCAATAATCATACAAATTACCTGAGAATCTTGCTAACATGAAGATTATATTTTAGGAGGATTTGAATGGGACCTGAGATCCTGAATTGCTACCAAACTCCCAGGCGATGCTGCAGCTGCTGGTGCTTAGACCCCATTTAGGATAGCAAGGTTATGGTTCCTTTCTGTGATCTCAGGACCTTAAACTGAGCCTTGTCAAAAGAAATGGAGTGTGGGCTCAGCTGTGTAAAGGAAACATCTCTTGCACACCGGAGAGTAGGAGAAAGTGCATTCCTTGCTTCCCTTCCTTCCCCAACCAAGAACAGCACGGACATGACAGCATGTGCCAGAGGCAGGTCAGCAGTTCTATAAAAGTAAATGGCAACTGGCATTTGGCCTAAGTGGCCTATGGACAGAGTGGAGATTGATGGCCTGAGGCCATGGACGCAGAGATCAACTGACTCAGGAAAGTACATAAAACACTACTACCTTTGAGGATGCCTGGGGAGGGGGTTGAGGCCCAACTCCTTTGATAAATGGAGTTTTATGTTGTTGTAAATAATAACAAAATGACCTTTCTTATTTATGTTTGTAGGGTAGGGAAACCTGGACTTACAGAGAATGAATCAAGTTTGAAAGTTCAGACTCAGCATCCATTGCAGAATATCTTTGTGCCTTGCTTTGCATGTGCTTCATTGGTAACAGCTGCCTTTCACAGGCGTTTGCATTTAGTCCATGATTATTGAGACCAGATCATCATAAATGGGAAAGGGCCTCTCTAGTCACATCTGATGGTCCTGTGAATCAACAAAGCATAAAATCATGTTTTTGATCACATACCGGCTCACTGGCTGCCTCTGCTCTTGCTGCATGGCATTCCTGGGTATGTCATTAAAACATGAGAATGGCAAGGAATGAACTTTTCTTTTCTTTTCTTTCTTTTTTTCTTTTTTCTTTTTTTTTTTGTCTCCTGCCACAGGATAGCAAGCACTTACCTTCCCTTTCCTCTCAATTGTGTTCCTGAGTCAATAAAGCAAAATGTTGACAAGTTGACTTTGAGGTCAATGAATTGGCAGGGAAATTGTTGAATGAGCGAATCTATGAAGTGAAAAGTGAAATATAGGGGTTTGTCAGCACCATCCAGGCAGCAGATGGATGGAGTTTAAGAGAGGACAGTGGTGAGGACTGCAGCACATTTTTCTTTTTTGTAGTGTTAATAATTGAGAGTAGTTTAGTCTTCAAGTTCCTTCTTCTAAGAGTGTCATAAAGAGAAGAATCTTTTTAACTTCCTCAATTGTAGAAACAATGGTTTTAGTCAAAGTATTTGGAACAAGTTTCTGTAGGTCCTAAGCCCCAGGGTAGTGCAGTGAATTCTGCTACTAATAGCAGATGCTTATACAACATTTGCTGTGTGACAGCCACTGGTTTATGAGCTTTGCCTGAGGAAGCCTGGGTCAAAGCCGCACCCTCCCTGGAGCTTTGAAGGGGCAAGTTACAATAGTTTCATAGCTCTGTCCCCACCCTTCCCTCTGCATAAAAATGCAATCATGCAGAGGATGAAGAGATGGGGAGTTATTTTTCTTTCTTCTTCTGGCAACTTGACAACTTTTACCGAATATAGATATCTATCATCTATCTATCTATCTATCTATCTATCTATCTATCTATCTATCTATCATCTATCTATCTATCTATCTATCTATCTATCATCTATCTATCTATCATCTATTTTTAAGATACAAGGTCTTGCTGTATTGCTCAAACTGGTCCTGAATTCTTGGGTTTAAGGGATTCTCCAGCCTCAGCCACCAAGTAGTTGTGAATACAGGTTTGTGCCATTGCCCCTAGCTAAGATTGAAGTTTTTTTAAACATGAATTTATGAAGTTCACATTCAATAAAAGTAGATTTAAAAAGAAAGAAGCAGCTTTGATTTCCTTGTGAAGTTTGGTGACAAATTCTTTTGAACTTATGCTGAACTCCCTGATGATGTCTGATAGGAATTCCCTCTATGCTCCAATTGCCCTATCCCTTCTACCTGCCCACCAACCGTTTCTTCAAGCATAACTGAAATCTAGGAATGAGCATGCTGATAAACTGAATTCTTGGTCTTCATAGAAATATTCATTATGAATTAATTATATTACACTTTGCTAACTGCTAAATAACCCAGGCTCATTGGGTGAACATGCTGGAACCAGATAACTGCTAAAGACTGCTGAAAATTTATTTCAGAGTGCATGGTCAGTCCATCTGTCTTCCATGGGAATGGTAGCATTATCTTCAGTCTTAGGCAACCCCAGTCATGCCTTGTCACAAGAACACATGGCATGGGGGGGCAGAGATAACTAAAGAGAGGATAAAAGTGGAAGAATTAGTCAATCAACCTATCAATCATAAGTCTTGACCAAGTATCTCTAGGTGTGCCTGGCTCTTTTAAGCTTAGGAGACATGAGGAAGGCAAATTTTATATTTCCACTTGGATCATTTTAGAAAATACTGAGCAATAGAACAAGCACATCCTGGTGACCTCTGGGAGATCTTTCTATGTGGAAAGGCACAGAAGAAGCAGTGTTTAAGGACCGTTAGGTGAGACTTGGGATTCTGCCTGCATCTGATCCATATTTTTAGTTACATTTCTGAGTCAGGAAGTTAGGAAAGTTTTTATGTGCTTCATTTTTTTATTTGTATTTGGCAAAGTTTGTGAGTTGCTATGAAGAAATAAACAAACAAATGCAGCTCTCCCTCTTCTCAACCCCTACATGCACTCTGTGCAGGACCAGTGTGCCATGCCATTGCCATTGGCTTACTTCATCCTTTCCTGCTGTCCTTTCTGCTTGGCAGCTCAAGTTAAGCAGAGGCTCGAGGGCTGTGTCATTGTTGAGAAGAAGCCTGGGAGATGGCACTGTGAACACAGATTCCTGTCTCCAGATGCCTGCTTGCTTGCTCTTGACTCCTGCCTGCAGTCTTAACTCTGCTTCAGACTCTGGGATCAGATGAGGTCTTTGTTGGGAAATTAAGGCATCTAGCAGTACAGGTCCCCCACTGATGAGCTGCCCTACTCTGGTCTTATGCTCCCTTTCTGATCACTTCACTTCTTCTCTGACCTGTGACCCAACTGGGTCATTGTCTTGTCATGCTGGACTTGTGTCCCTGCCCTGACTTTCAGTTTGTCTAAGACTTTGGTCATCCCTCTGACCTGTAGACCCTTAACAAGACTCTGTTTATAGCCCTCAGAACTTCCTCATTTTGACTGTTAGTTGGGCTACCAGTTTAACACTGTGTTTTGCTTTCTTGGTGCTTCTCTGCTTGGCCATGAATCATGGCTCCTACCTTCCTGAAGCCAACTCTCCCAGATTCTGATCTGTGCAATCTACCATGATCACTTTGTAAGTATACCACTATTTCTCTCTGGATTCTCTAGAATTATCACCATATGGTAAAGCTATACACAGGGAGGGTCTTCAGTCCTACTAGCTCTAATTCTTACACTCCATCATTTTCCTGGCTCTTGGAAGATCTTCTGCAAAGGGTGGGTGCTGCCACCACATATTAGTTATAGTTCATTTGATTAAAAAGGGGAGAAACAGAGTTTGTCCAGTTTAAGGTTTAAAAAATGTATTATTAGCCAAGCATGGTGGTGCACGTCTGTAATCTTAGCAACTTGAGAGGTAGGGGCAGGAGGATTGCAAGTTCAAGGCCAGAGGCAGCCTGCATAACTTAGCAAGAACCTCACTCAAAATTAAGAAAAAAAAAAACAACAAAAAATGGGTTAGAAGTGTAGCCCAGTAGTCAAGTCCTTGCAAAGTATAGGCAAAGCCCTGGGTTCAACCGCTAAGTACTGCCAAAAATAAATAAATAAAAATAAATAAACAAATAAATAAATAAAAGTTTATTGTGATGATGTTGGTTTAAAGCCCTAAGGAAGGTAAGAAGTAGGGATGCTCTGAGGATGTTAACTTCAGGAGTGTCTAAATCTTCCTAAACAGTTTGACTCAACTTCATGACCCTCATCAGATGGTCGTCTTAATAAAAATGTTCACGGCCCTAAGAAATGCAATCTGATTAACCTAGCTTTATTTAGGCATTCATCCCTGAATTTATCAGCCATAGTTCATGTCACCAAATAAATACATGGCCCCTGGGAAGTACTTCACTGATCCAAGGCTAGTTTGAGGAGAGAGCCAGGAATGTGAACTAAAAACACATTCCAAGTTTCACACCAGATAGGATTATGCTATTCTCATGTGACACTCTTTTCTTGCCAAGCCACCCTAGCATATACCTTAGTTCCCTCCAGCACAGATGGAATATCCTTAAAGGCTATCTCTGAAGTCTAGATTTTTAGCATAAACATTGAGTAAAGGAAAAGCATACAACTGGAAATATACTTTGTAAATTAGAACTTGTTCATCTCCTTTAGATATCTTGCCAGATGCCTCCTTGCCTTACTTAGGGCTGAATATGTGTCAAAAGCCATATTTAATCCTTAGATGAGGATTGCCCCTAAGTCAAATGAGCCAACTCAATGTTCACAAGGAGATCCAAAGAAAGGCTAGGAACACTCTTTCCTGTTTGACCAAGGCGTGACTTCAGAATGCCACTTTCCTGACTTTTCCTCAAATGAATGATGCTGGGACTAGCCTCTGTTTTCAGGAGCAACCCTGTTTCTTTTCTGCAGGAGTGTGGTCTGGCCTGGATGGCCTCAATAATCTAGTCTATCAGAGTACATACAATATGGTAAGCCAAACACTTATCCCCAGGGATAGAGACACCTTGTGTAGGGAGATTTGTTCTGTTACCCCAGCGCTAGCAGTCCTGGCCTGTCCGTGTGACTTACTTCTATGCCTCCTATGTTATTAAAATGATTCAGAGTCGACCCACCCTGATTATAAGTGGATGGTCTTCCACGCTCCATGGGCAGGCATTAGACTTACATTGTCCAGTTCAATATCACAAAATTCTCTTGGAAAAGTAATGTGGCCAAATATATTTGGTTAATATTGCCTAACATGTCTTCCTTTTGCAATCCTAGAATGCTCAGTACCTCATTATTAACCCCAGGAAGATGCAAGAAGGAGACTGGTTTCATTATATTAAACTCAGTATTTCTGAACTTAATGGATAGTGGACCCATTTTCCTACCTGTTCACATCCTGCAGAACTAGCTCTTAGTAGAACACTCTAAAGGAAATGAGGGCTTAGTTAAATGTTCCCAGGCTTACTATGAAGGTGTTGTCAGTCTTATTTTACAGAAAAGACAACAGACCTATCTCATTGTACTTGTACAGCTTGACCAAAGCCTTGGAATTTCTGTGGCTTTTGCTGACACCTTGACTATAGTCTGTGAGATCCTGAAACAGAGGATGCAGGCAAGGAATCCTTTGATGTCTGATCAGCAGAAACCATGAAATAATAAAGTTACCTTAAGATATTTCATTGTGGGATAATTTCTCTTAGTCATAGATGGATAACACATACCCTATCCACTGACTATTCCCTATAATTAGAGTCCAAGGGTATTTGAGTCTTATGTTTCTTCTACTACTTTCTCTGTAAGAGAAAACCTAGACAGGCTTTCAAAATACCCATCTCCAACATTTTATTACAAAAAATGCCCACATAGATGAACAAATTCTTTCTATGATATTTAGATAGTAGAGGTTAGGGAAGGAGAAGGATATAATGTTTGGGAGAAAGGCAGGTTAATGAAAAAAAAGGAAGAACCTCAACTGGATGGATTGACACAGTGATTACAACAATGGGCTTAAACATAAAAAAGATTGTGTGCATGGTACAGAGTCAGGGAGTGTTTCATTCTGTTGAACATAGGGTTGCCATTAGTTGGACCTGACTCCATGGCACCCAAAGACAACAACAACTTACAAAAAGAATAAGAAAAATTCAGAGGAGACAGAAATATATCTCTTCTGAATTTTCTGTATCTTGCAATGTTCCTTTTTCCCATTCACCATCCCCACCAACTAGTTCCTCAGGTCCTGGATGCCCTTTACTTATCTCTGTACTGTCATATCCCAAATAGCATAAATCAATGTCAGAGTAACTTATCTAGGGCTCCACTCTATAATTCTTTGTTAGAAATGAAGTGACAATTGGTTTGTTTCTATTTTCAAGGATTATTACAGATGAAATAGATCTGGACAACATAAATTAGTAACTTTTTTTTCTCATCACACAAAGGATCAGAGCATGAGCTGGGAGTACAGACACCCACTTTTGAATTTTGTGTTCCTTAATGATTAGCTATTCAAGTACCTAAGTGTCCTGGAGCCTGTTTTTTTATTATAAGTTGGTGTGATGAGTCCTTATGAAGCTCATGAGAATATGAGATAATATATCAAGAAGTCTAAATGAGATAACATGTGAGCAAGTATATATCAAAGTGCCTGGTACATAGTGGATATCTTTTTAAAAATGTTCTTTCATCTTTCAGGTGTACAATTGCTCTTCTTTATAGCACAAGAGCAGAGACTAGATTCCCTTAACCTTTAGGCACAGGAGTAAAATTTTATAGTTTCAAATTTTGCATATAAAAAATGTTTGATGGCTGAAGTCATTGATTTGTTCTAAGTGGTTCAGGATCACAAATGGCTTTGTTTATAACAATGAAATCAGAGATGAAGTGCCAGATATAGTAGAGAATGAGTCAGCTAGGCATGGAGGTAAGCTAAAACTTGGTACCACAGAGTTGTAAGGTTTAAGCAGTTTTTAAACACTGGATTATAGCATTTTGCAGTCTGCATAGAACATTTCTTCTCCAATGGATCGAACATTGCTATGCAGGCAAATTTCCTTTATCATTAGGTGAAAGGACCAATTGGTACAATACAAAAGACCTGAGGTCCTACCTGTGAATGAATATTTTATTTGGACCCATTGGTCCACTGGTACTATTGGAACTCATCAATACTACTGATCTGTTTTTAAACCTGAGACACTGGGTAGCCCTTAGGGAAATAACATGCACAATACCCAACATTGTGGAGCAGGATATGCACAGTCTTGAGGTTTCTCTCAGTGGCAATACAAGTGTCCCACAATCCTCATGGTTACTGCACACTGTATGGCCCAGAATCAGAATGTTTCTCTTGAAAAAGAAGATTTGTATTTTCTGCACTATTTCCAGGTTCCCTCACTTGTCTGTCAGCTTGTCATGCTATGGGGGTTTGTGTGTTGATGTGATGCTGAAAGCTATTGCCATCGGCATTTAAGATACCAGCAGGGCCACCCATGGTGGACAACATTTCATCTTGTCTGTTTCATCTGAGTTTCCAGACTAAGGCAGACTAGGGAGAATGACCAGGCAGCCGATTCCTGAAACAATTAGTCTTTGAAAATCCTATGAATAGCAAAGAAGGGAAGAGTTGCTTCATCAAAGTAGTGTCTACCTTAATAACAGGAATGGAGTTAAGCCCCTGGGACCTCCATTTTGCTGATGTGGCATGACTCAAAATGAGAAGAAACACTGTGTCTGCAACAGTGGGCTCAAATATAAAATTGTGTTTGTGGCATTGTTGGGTCCTGTCTTGCTCTGCTGCACTTAGATCACCATGACTTGGATCCTCCTCAACGACCCCTAACAACAACAATGATGTCCAGGTTATTATTGGCATGCCAGAACTACCTTTCACCTTGTCTGAAACTCTAAGGAGTGGATAAAGACTTAGGTGATAGTATGGGCAACAACCCTGCAGACACAGAGGAGAGCAAGAGGTGCTTCCAGGGGAAGGCTGAGTGATTGCTATGAAAAACTCTCACAAAGTTATTTAGCCTGATTCCTGCAAGTATAGAAACAAAACATTAGCATACCCAGGAAAGATCAGACTTGCAGATGGACTTGGAAATTAAATTTGCATGTAACTAAGGGAAAAACAGAACATTGGTTTATTAACTTATAGGGAAAGGTACATTCCAAGAAACCAAAGTATTTGCATCTCAGTCCTTGCTGTGTCTTCCCCCAGCAAAGTATTTGGGAAGCTGAATGAATAAACACAAAGTTCCTTGATAGTGGAACAATTATAAAATTCCATCCAGCCCTTAAGGAGCCCTCGTGAAGGACTCCTGCTTCTCAGTTAAGTCGCCCTCTCTAGAGGCACACCTCAGTGCCCCTGATTAAGAATCTATGTTTTGGGATGCAGCTAGAAACACTGCTAAGTTTGCTTCTTAGGACCTGGATATTCTGTGTTGACATTGCCCTTCTGTTGACCTCTGCTTCCTTTAGAAAGATTAGCTGTGGTGGTGTCTACTCAGAATGTATGATGAGTTAATTAGCTTAATATCAAGAGGGCTCTAGTAAAATATTTCAAGATGAATTGTTATAAGCTTTAGGGGTTGATGGAGAGAGGAGGAGAGTAATTGTAGCCTTTTTGGTGAAGTCCTTACTGTTGGGAAAGGAAGACGTGAGAGAGGTTTTGCTGTTATCTTAGGAAACAGAACCTGGGAACTTTTTCTAAGGCCCTGTCCTAGAAGTTGCAGAACCTTATCACTGAGGACGATAACTCCATATTGGTCCAGGAGACACCAGAATGGCAGTAGTGAAGAACAGCCTGCTACTGTGCTGGGGCAAAGGGCCTGAACAGTAGGAAGGAACAGCACTCACCAGTGGCAATGTTCTGAGTATCAAGATGACAGTGATTATATGTAGGAATAGGGAAAGGAAAGACCCTTTTTGTTGGGTTTTCATAGGTTACATAGTCCTGGGGGTGGATGATCCGTAGATGTAGTTGAGGGAATATAGGTGGGGAGGTAGGGAATATGAAAACACAGTTGAAGTTGGGTTCTCTACCAACTCTGACACATGTAGGGTGAGCCAGTTGTATATTGACTTTGAAAATGAAGACATGTGATTTTATTTTTTTTCACCATAATGCCAAAGAGAAATTCCTTCAGAGGATGTTCCCTGTTAATGCTCAAGACACACTTGAATGGACTCTGGAGGTTTGTGCACAGATGTGCCTACCTGATAGACTTCTAGTACACCAGGACTATACATTAGCTGGGACTGGGCTTTAGCTCAGTTGGTAGATTGCTGCTCTGCATTTTCTGAGGACCCAGGTTCAATCCCCAGCACTGCAAAAATGGGAGAAGGATGTGGCAATTCACTCCTGAAACATTCCTGAAACAATCCAGCATTGAAAACCCTATGAGGGTTGCTGAGTCAGATAAGAATCCATGACACCTAATAATAATATAATATACATTAATAATATATTATAATATAATGATAATATACATTACATATAATATATAACATATAATATATTATATGTATAATATATAATACACATGACATACATAATATATTAAGCTATACATCATATATTATATATGTTATGTATTATATATGATATACATTATAATAATATATTATAATGATATACATTATAATATAATAACAATATACATTAGCTATTTTCCTCTTCCTACCACTCATCTCCCATACAAATCAGGGTCAAATCCCACTGTATTCTCTGAGCTTTGAGGAGAAAGGAGGAATCCTTGGTTTTTCTCTGGCTGTACATTACAATCAATTGGAAAGATTTGGAGAAAAGAAAAAGGTCATGCCTGGGCCCAAACCATAACCAATAAATAAGAATTTCTAGGGATAAAACTCAAGCATGGGAGTTTTTTGAAAGTTCTCTATGTACTTTTAATACATTGCCAATGAGAGCCACTGGTCTGAGGCCCCAAGGTAGAACTGTAATTGGGTAAATCAGACCTGGAAGCTCTGCTAGGATAGTTAAAGTGTCACCCAGTTGAGACACAGACTCTCTTTTAAAGCCTTGGTGTTAACATTCTAAGAACAAGGAGATGAGAGAACACAGGCAATTGACCTTCAGAAGAAAGCCCAGACAATGAACACAGGGAGTGAACTCGGCTCTGTTTGACAAGAGGAAATGCTGGAAGCGTGGAATCTCTGGAATATGCTTACTGCTGGAAATACTGTCTGAAAGTTGAGACTGATATGAATTATTCAGACCTCCAGGGAGACTCTGCAATGGAATCAATTTCCCTTATCCTTTCTCTGCGTAGTCAGACTGAAATGGTTAAACCTCCAGAGTAAAACTGACTTTACAAACAGTAACAAAGAGAAAGCTCTGATGTTCACCATTGTGTTGCTGATAAAACCTAAAATTGATTGAGATGCCCCTTGGGAAGACTCAAGAAAACTTAAATCTTGTTGCTCTAAAGTGTTATAATAATTTCCTTTGTATGTCATATTCATGGGACGGGTGATATGTATTTCATGACAGCTCAGATCAGGGGAGAGAAGCTTATTTTTTTTAAACTGCTGCAGAAAAATAGTCAGAGGCTGGGTTGGAAGTTTGCATTTTCTTTTTTCTTGGGAAGTTGTGGCCTTCTGGCACAAAGAAGTGTTAGTCTCCAGAACCTTTCTGCTTTTGGTGTGATTGGAGTGACCATTTGTCAAGGTTTGCCCTAAAGGGTTCCAGTTACACCTGTTGTCTTAGTTTAATTATCAACAGCCTATCTTTTCACTTTCAAGTGTTTTCATCATTAGGTGATAAGGCTCATGGCCACCCTTGTCATCATATAGTATTCTTCCAGACCAGGAAGAAGAGACCTGGATTCTAGTGACATTTCTTCCACTGACTAGCTCTGTGCTCAGAAAACTTCCTTTTGGGGACCCGGTTTCCTTCTCAGTCAAGTAAAAAGATTTCTAATCCAGAGATCCGAGGACCTGTCGCTTGGCCAGTGAACAATATTACATGCAGACTTTTGTACGAATTTTGAGTGTATGTCAGCACATATATCCTTGTGTATCCCTTTTTTCTGGAGAGAGTTTTGATAGCTGTCATATTTTCAGAGTTTCATGACTGTAAAATGGGAAAGAATCACATTGGATGAACTCTGCAGTCCTATTAATTTTGATAATCTTTGCTTTTGTGGTTATTGTGCTTTCCAAATAGAACTTCAGAGTCAGTTAAAATGTTGTCTGAGAATATCTTCACAGTGAGAACTGTATCGTAATTGATTTTCCTTATACCAAACAAATAAACAGAATCTTATTTTTAGAGACAGGCAGCCCACACATTGCAATGATAAAAGGACTCTCCAATGAAGCAGATGGGAACCCTGTAGTTGGGAATACAGAGCCATCTTCTGTGGGAAGAACACAGGAAGGGAAAAAAGAGGCACCCCGGGGAGAGGCCAATGTCTTTAGAAATAAGGATGATTCACAAGAAAATCAAAGAAGTATCTTGACCCTCTTGTCTAAAACTATTAGAAAAGAGGACGGTTGATAAATAATTAGGGAAGTAATTCCAGATTAAAAGAAAGGATCATGAATAAGGGATCAGGGGAAATATTTTTTTCTCTGCTATTAAATTGGAGCATGATCTTGGGTAGATCAGTTTCCTCAGCTGTGAAACCAGAATCAAGCAGTGTGATCTTTAACTGCATGTTTGGAACCCATGGACTTGCTCATTTCAACTCATTTCCCACTTTTGCTGACCCTGGTGATATCTTTCTGTGTCTGTTTTTTCAGATTCAGTGCACTTGTCATAGGCCCTGCTACACTTTGTTTTCTACATAAGTTACACCTTGTTAAGAAAATTTCTCTCCTGATTCTGTCAGTTTCTCGAGCTGTGGGGGTTTGCATGTTGATGTGATGCTGAAAGCTATGCCATTGGTATTTCTGTATCTCAGATATCGGTAGGGCCACCCATGATGGACAAGTTTTAGCTGAGCTTCCAGACTAAGACAGACTAGGGAGAAGGGCCCAGCAGCCTACTCCCGAAAGAACGAGCCATTTAAAACCCTATGAATAGTAGAGAAGCACCGTCAAATGCCTGAAAAGGAGGCCCCCCTCCCCACTGGAAGACAGTCCTTCTAGATTGGGAAAGAGTTGCCTCCTCAAAATAGAGTAGACCTGAATGATGAGAATGGAGTAAAGCCCCTGGGACCTCCTTATGCTGATGTGGCACATGTCAAAATGAGAAGACACTTAGTGACCTCAATAATTGCTCACATTTAAAAGATTGTGTGTATGGCACAATTTTGGGTGGTGTTTCCTTCTGTTATACATAGGGTTGCTATGGGTTGGATGCTCTCAATGGCACATGACAACAACAGCAAAGAATATTTCACATTTTTTACACCTGTTTATGGTAGAGGGAAAATTTGTTTTGAAATTATGGTCAGAATTGTCCTTAGTGCTTTCTTTTGAAGATATATCCCTTAAGCATGGTAATCTAGAGATTGCTTTTTTGATTCAGAGTGGCCACTGAAACACTTATGGTATTGGCTGTGAAGAAATCGAAAGATGATTTGAGCAAAGTTGTTCAGAGGATCAGACTGGGTCCCCAGAAGCCTAGCTCTGATGATAAAAAGAAACATGTGGTGCAAATCTAAATTTCATAAGAACCTTTCATGAAATAACTCATGGGTAATGGTGAAGAATTAATTATTTACTTAGTGTTGGTTGTTGAACAGCCCTCAGTAAGAATTTCAGAAATGATATTTGTATTTAAGTACAACTCATATCATAAAAGCAGTAACTTTTTGTCAGGCAGTAGATGAGATCAGTGGTCTCTGGAGTGAGGTTTGAGAACCTCAGGGGAGATTCAAGATGATCCATTGGTTATGGGGAAAATGTTAAACTCTTATTTAAAATTCTGTTGGGTATACTAACAAGAATGTTTAAAGGACCCACAGGCTAAGCTATTGTCTATTCTTTGCAAGGCACTTTCTTGGGACATACATGTACATAATGCGAGTGATATATAAATGTATATAATGCAAGTATGCAAGTGATAAAATTTTAACCCTGTAAGAGGCTTGGACTTTGGAGAATGTGCACTAGGACATCCCTGATGTGATAAGGATTGACAAGTTATGTCTGAGATCATGTGGGAAAAGCCTGAACATACTGAGAAAAGAATCTCCATAAAATGAGTGACCCATGGACAGTGATTTGATATATGGTCCCTTGAAAGTAACTCTTGAGGTAAATCTCACACTGTCCAGACATCCAGGATTCTGGCAAATGTCACCACAATCAGCACCCTTCTGCCCCTAAAAGAACTTGTGCTGTTCTCTGTTACTTCCTTCACCAAGAGGCAAGCAGAATAAAATCTCAAGTTCATTATAGTTCTAGTACCCCTTATATTGATATCATTCAAAATAAAGAGTGAAAAGGAAAAATGGACAAGTATAGGGAAAGCAACTGAATCTAATAAAAGGATAATATGCATGCTATCTCCTAATTCTTGGTTGAGGCCAGTGGCTCTCAGTCTTTATTCTTCATTAGAATAATGTGAGGAAGCCAAGTTCTGTGGTACATGCCTGTAATCCCAGCGATTTGGGAGGCTGAGGAGGAAGGATCACGAATTTGAGGCCAGAAGCAGCCTGTGTAATTTAGTAAGACCCTGTCTCAAAATAAAAAATAATAAAAAAGGGATTGAGGGTGCAGTAGGGCACTTGCCTAGAATATGTGAGGCTCTAGGTTCAATTCTCAGTACTGGGCCCAACTCAAAAAAAAGAATAACATGGGGAAGTCTAAAAATACTGCTAATTCCTGAGCTGCACCTCTGGGATTCTTACAGAGATTCTGGTTTAAATGTCTGAGGAAGAGCTGCTTTGCTGGTCCAAGAGCAGGAAAGGGAGGGAACAGACAACTGACATTGTCCTTCCTCCAGCTCTTCTGATATGTCTAATGCCTTCTACTAGTTGGACCTAACAGGATGCCAGCTGTTTCTAATCGAGATACAATTTTGGCAAAATAGCACAAATTGTCACATGAAATTAATCTTGTTAATTTGAACTGTGTTGGTTCAGTTGTTTGTATTTCTAATTTGTGCATTTTTTAGCTGTTATAATTGTTTTGCATCATGAATTTACATTTAGTTTTTCATTTGTATTTATATAGAAGTAACATTCCAATGAAATTAATTTTTCAACATTAAGAGCTTGTAAGAATATGTTTCCTCCAAAATGAGGGCCTGTATTACTCAATTTCGACAATAAAGTTATAAGATTCTGATACTGGGAATCAACTAAGATCTAATTAAGGAAAATGGGAAAAAGGATTTTAGACTTGTGCCTAAGTCTTGGGCCACAATAGAGAGTTCTCAATTTTGCTTAAGACGATTATTTTAAATATTTTGCTATTCTTAGGTGCCATTGAGTTGGGTCCAACTCATATGTACCTGAGAGCAAAACACTACTGGGCACTGTGCCATGCCCTGCATTATAATCAGTGCTTCTCTGATATTCCTAAGGTTTTCAACAGTTGATTGTTTTGGGAGTGGGCTGCCAGGTCTTTCTCCCAAATTTTAAATATACACTTCAAAAAGGGAGGATGTTTACCGTAACTCCAATGCATAGACATTTTACTTTCATGTCAATAATATTTAATAAAATATTTAAAAATGAGGTCAATATAAATGTGGTCAACCACAAGGCTTGTCCGTAGGGTTGACTTTCTACGTTGGTCTTGTCTTGTATTTTCTTTTCTTTTTTTTTTTGAGGGAGTGGTGGTGTTGAGGGTGACCCCAGAGGGCAGATTGGGAACAACTGGCTTGAACCTCTAGTGATGGGAAACATGAAGAGCAGAAACAGTGAGTTGTTTGAGATTGGATGATGCCTTGTGGTCACGTATAGAAGTCTTTTTTCTAGGTTCCTATTTATCTTCCACAGAAAACAAATACACAAATAAATCTTTCCCAGCTTATCTGTTGACTGAGGTACAAATAACATTTGCATAAATCTGAATAAATAGCTTTAGTTTAAAATCTAAAATAATTGTGAAAAATAGTGAATATACAGAAAATAATGTAGCAGAACCTGTGTACCTAGCATTTAGTTCCAAAACCTGCTCATGTTTTGTTATGTTCATTTCTGATCCCTCTCTGTCTTTCTTAGGAAACAAAATACATTATGGGTACAACTAAAACTTTAATGCTCATTATTATCCATTTATTTATGTTTAAATTTTTCATAAGAGTTATTTTACTCATGAATTATTTCAGAAATTTAAGAGATTTTTGGATTATCTTTTGGGTACATAGTTGTCAGAAAGTGTAGTCAGTGTGATATCAATTCTCTGCTATTTCTTGAGATATCAAATGCTTTGCTGCCTATTGTTAGGTGCCATTGAGTTGGGTCCAACTCATAGCAACCATATGTACAACAGAAAGAAACACTACCTGGCACTGTGCCATTCCTGGCACTATGTCAGTGCTTCTTTGCTATCTATAGGTTTTTTGATGGCTGATTGTTTTGGGAGTAGGCTGCGGGGTCCTTCTCCCAAACCTATAGCACCCAGTATTCCGAGGCAGTCTCCTATTCAAAGACTAACCAGTCCCAACCCTGCTTAGCTTCTAAGATCTGATGAAATTGGATGCCAGGGTGCTACCTAGAGAATTTTTATTCTTTCATTTGTACTTGAAAAGAATAGTTATAATCTATTGTTGGGGAAGTGTTTTATATATTTCCGATAGCTCAATCATATTTATTGTGTTGTTCAAATCACGTGTATACTCTGACTTACCTATCTCTGAGAAAAGTTAAAATATTCCACTGTGGTTGCAATCAATTTCTTCTTTTATTTAAATTCTTATTTTGTATGTTAGGCAAAAGCATCCATGAAATTGTTATTATCTTAGAGAATTATTCTTTTTAATATTCATAAACAGCCTTTCTAATCCTCAAAATTCTTGAGGTCTATGTTGTCTACTATATATGTTAACATATTAGCCTTCCCTTGTTTGGAAGTTGCCTGGTATATGTTCTTTATTTTCTGGATTTCAATGTCATTGTGTCTAGATGTGTTTCCTCTAAAAGCTTTCACTTGGGTTATTATTTTGTTTATTTTTAATCTAATGAGAGAGATTCTATAAATAGATGGCTAATTGTATTATATTTTT
>VMDO01010716.1:0-43953 GCA_007922755.1 Pedetes capensis | reverse complement strand
ATTTGTCACACCTGGCATTTTAACTTTACCTTATTTTTAAATTCTCCAAATGAAATACTGTAATTTTTTACATTCAGTATTCATTTAGATTTACATAAATATTTACTAACTCCTTTGCTTAAAGTCTTTATTGCTATTCTTAACAATTTAATTTTCTATCATTCTGTGAGGGCTTTTGTATGGTATTTCTCATTCTCTGTTGGTCTTCACATTATTTTTTTCATTTTATCATCATTCATTTTTAATAAGTGAAATTTATTTTAATATATATGTAATTACATGCAGCTACTAGTACATTTTGTGTAACTGTACCCCAAATATTATCATTTTAACATAGTCAGTATAAAAGTTATTGAGATAATTTTACATTTTTAAAAATACTTACCTTCATCCTTGAGTGGTAGTTTAGTTTGGTTAGGAATTCTAAGTTGAAAATCATTTTCCCTCAGTGCTTTGAAGATATCATTTCACTTTTCTTGACTCTTTTGTTGTTGTTTAAATGTGTGCTATAAATACAATGTTCCTTTTTAGGAAATATGTTTTTTAATTGATTACAAAGTTTTCTCCTGTTTTACAGTTTTGATCCAATGCATCTAAGTATAAATTTATTTATATTTTTCTCCTTCTGCTTCTTTGCACAGCATCTTCAATGTGAGGCTTTGTGTCATTTTTCAATTGAGACATTTCTTCTCTGAGTCTTTTTTTTTTTTTTTTGTGGTATTTGGGGGTTGAATGCAGGGCCTCATGCATGCTTTGTAAGTGTTCTTCCACTGAGCTGCATCTCCAGCCCAATTTTTACTTTTTATCTTGAGACAGGGTCTTGCTACATTACACAGGCTACCCCTGGCCTCGAACCTATGATCCTCCTGCCTCTGCATCCTGACTTGCTTGGATTATAGATGTGAACCACAGTATCTGGCTCTTGTATGAAATCTTGTTAAATGTATTTTGGACTTTTCATTCTATATTTTATCATATTTATTTTCCATCTTTTTAATTTTCACATTTAAAAAAAATTTCTCTATCCTACATTCAGGATAATGTTCTCAGATTTTTCTTCCAGTTATCTAATTTTCTCTTTACCAGACTCTAATTCGTTATTTAACCAGTCCATTGAATTTCTAGATTTCATATTTAATTTCCAGATTTGTCTTTGGTTCTTTAAAAAGATTATGTGTGATTTTTTGTCATAGTATCTTATTCTCCCATCCAATACTTTATACTCTCTTTAATATTTTTAGGTATTTAAAGTACTTCTTTCATATTCTAAGATAGCATAAATTTATTTGGAAATATATTTGCTTTTCTGTGGGAACTTTCTAAAGATCCTTTGCACCCTTACTCATATCTGATCTTTACTTCATATATTATATAATTTTTTATTGTAACCTGATCATTAGCAGACTGTTCCCTCTCTGTGGGAATCTCTGTGGTATTCCCTATGGAGTATCCTTCTTGAGAAGTTTTTGCATCTGTTTCTTCAAAGAGCCCTGGGAAACTAGCCCAGGAACAATCCCTATGTCAGTTTCAAGCTAGGGAATCCCATATCACAAGGAAAATGTAAATTCAGTTTCTAGCCCAGGTTTGGCACAGGCTTGGTGCATCATTTGTTTTCCATGGGAAGCTTTCCTTTTCTCATCCTTCTTTTAGGGCTGAGACAAGCCTTATTGCTGTTTCCCTGGGCTAGGAGGACTTTTCCCACTTCCCTGGACTCTGTCCAATTCCTTTCTACTTAGGTTGTAACATTTTAGCTCAACTTCATGTGGAGATCTCAGCTGTATCTGTCCTCTGTGCTTAACCTCAGACCTCATGTCCTGCCTTTGTAAGTAGAGGTGTATTTCCAAGTCTGCACCTGTCAACCCTGTGCTACTGCTGCATCCGCTTGCACACTCTCTGCTTTTTTGGGGCTTCTTCATTTCTGAGTTCTTGGAATTCTTCATTATTTCTTATGAGCTCAGCTGTGTATTTTTTTAAAAATAATTTCTATCTCTTTTTATTCAGCATTTCTAGGCATTTGTAGTTGAAGTCATTTTGTTTAGTTCAGTCATACATGTTGACAAAATTCATTTATTTTCTATGAAAAATACAACATGTTGTATGTACTATGATTTCCTTATAAAAAGCTACCATGTTTATATAGAGTTGAGATACAACTACCTAGTGCTCAGCTATGTAATTGAGTTTCTTGTATGAAAAATATCTTCTAATGGAATTTTGGGCACCAACCACCTAAATTCTTTTTTAAAAAATTAACCCTTTTCCTTTAAAAATTTTAAAAACTTTCTTTAAAACATCTTTCACATTCTGTGGAAATATTTAAATTATATGATTAGTATAACGTAACTTGACTTATGTTAGGGGAATACTTATAATACCTTTCTGTTTTACTTATTCATTTTTTGTGCTCATATACTACATATATTGTCTTTCCTGTTGTTGTTGTTAGGTGCCATCGAGTCGGTATCTGACTCATAGTGACTCTCATAGGGTTTTCAATGGCGACTGTATCGGGATTGCCTTGGGAATGGATTGCCAGGCCCTTCTCCCATTTTTGCGGTGCTGGGAATTGAACTGGAGACCTCAGAGACTGAAGCACAGCACTCTACCAAGTGAGCTCTATAGGGGTATATAAATTGTACAGTATGTAAAATGCATCACATAGAAACATCAACTAACAAATGGACCTCTAAATGTTTTCTTGATATGGCAGATTCTAAAAGTTCAGAGCAAAAAGAGTCAGGAAATGGTGAAAAAGGATGAAGAAAAAATTCTCCGTTCAGTGGAAGTTTTGTATTAAATTGATATAGTGGATCAGGCCTAATCACAGAATATCCTTAGGGATTAGAATGGGTATTCCTTCTCTTCTGCCACAAAGGGTCCTTTCTACCCTCTTAGACAACAGCACCAACTTCCTTTGAGGAAAGCATTCACTATGAATCTATGTCTCTTCCATGGGACTGTAATTTAAGGCACCCAGTTTTCTCTGGGCAACTGTCCCAAACAATTATCTCAGAATATGTCCATTTTGGAAATCAGTCATGTTTACATTTTGAGTTTTTATTTTCAAGCAAGTTTCACTGAATTGTGCTTTTAACAAATGTAGATGATTCTATGTTGGCAGACATAGTTCGACTTGGAGTTTGTCTAAATTTGTATACTAAGTAATGGTGCACATGTGAGGGTTCATGTATTAAAAAGCAGGGCTATTCTTACCTTATTATTCAGCTTATACAAGCACAGCTGAATGGGAGTTGTGTGCAGTGTGGTCATGTACCTCTTGTGGTCACAGATTTGCTGAATAGAAAGAGTAGATTTGGTTTAAGTTCCCCTTTTTTGAACTTTCGTAATTAAGAAAGGGCTCTCAGTGTTTTATTGTTTTGAAATTTCAATGTGTAATGGGAACTAATGAATCACTTTGCCATTATGAAAACCAAAGTAAAATTAGAGTGCTGTTTTGCAAAGGAACGTTGGCAGTTGTTCTGTTCAGAGTTGTGTAAGTTGCTCTATGTGTGGTGGTTCCCTGAGCCTTTAAATATATCTACACTCTGATTTCAGCTTTCTGTGGCTTGGATCAGTGCTCTTCCTGTCTCAAGTGCCCCCTTCTCTATCCCTTGCCTGATGAAGTCCTACTCACCTCCCAAGGCCAACCCAAATATTGCCTTCCCCTGGAACCTCCACCCAGTAGAATTAGTCACTCCATCCATTGAGCTCCGTGATCATTTTTTCCATTGGAAAGCCTATCACATGTAATAGATTGTAAGCAAGTTGGGAACAGGGGAGATAGTGATTCAAGGCTCTATGCAGACCCTGTGCAAAGTAATTACTCAATATCTGTTATCCAATTAGTCTATCTCCTTAGGAACAGAATCCTCTGCTTTCTCATTTAATAGAAAATTCCTTTAATATATTTCTCAGAATATCTAATACATGTAGTAGTGTCAAGAGACCATGATTACTTGTAGAAGGAATTTTTATTTTTTATTATTTTTTATTTTTTGAGACAAGGTCTGACAGCCAGGGCTTGAACTTGTAATCTTCCTTCCTTAGCCTCCAGGGTGTTGGGTTACAGGCTATTACACACAGATAACTGTAGAAGGATTTTAATAATGCACATCATAGGAGCCACTGTATTCCTTTTGCCCTATTCTTTGTTTCTTTTGATTTATTCTTTATTTATTTCAATTGAAATGTTATCAAATGCTTCACATTTGAATACTTTAACTTTGGAAGACCTAGCAATGCTTTTTAGGGATAAATCACTTTCTTTTTGGGGCCAAAATTTCAATTTATTATTTACATATGGGGTTTAAGGAGAGAGGTATTTAGTTTGTTTTTGTTTTTCCCTGTTTACAAATAAATTTGTCCCAATTTGGAGTTGGCCATGCCCTAAGAGGGGCCATATGTGTCCCTTATGTCTTTTAGCACCCCTCAGCCATTATCTAATTTGGACTTCACATTTTGTGCACACATTATCTTTTCTGACCACTGTGTTCTTTCTATTCTGACTCCTCTGCTGAGAATTTTCTGCCTTTAGGTTTTTGCCTGGCCAAATCCTATTAATCCTTTAAGACTCTACTACCATTGATTTTTCAAAAAATATTTCCTGAATGACTGCAGTTAGCCTAGAATACAAGACAGATAAAACTTATGTCATTGAAGGGTTTCCATTTTAGGTAGGGAAACATTAAACAAATAAAAATAAATATGATAAATTCTCTGAAAAAATGAATAATATATTATGATGGAGTGTGTCTGGGAGGAAGGCTTCTTTATTAGAAGGTCTCTCACAGAAGAAAACATTTGAGCTCAGTCCCAAAGGAAATCCCTTAAAGAGAGTTTCACTTCATAGCCAAGGCTGGCCTGGAACTCACAGTGATCTTCCTGCCTCAGCATCCCAAGTGCTGGGATTAGAGTTCTGTGCCACCATGCTAGGCTTAACCCCTTATATTTAGATACAACAGTCCTGTTTGTGCTTTCCTCATCTCTTATGTACATCTTTAGGTCTTATCACATTGCTAGCCATGCTTATGTATGGCGGAGGTGCACTGGTAACCATTTAACAAAAAGCCCAGATTGGTAGTGTTTGACAGTTTCCATGGTGAAAATACTTTCTCCATGGCTGGTTTCAAGCTACTGACTAGATGTCACTAAAGTGGAATTGGTAAATGTTGCAGATTTGGCTCTTCAAAGCTTGTGTGAACCAGTTTGGGCCTGGTCTAACATATCACTATGTCTGTCTCTCCTACCAGGCTGTTTATCATTCAAGGTTGTTGTTAGGTGTCATCTAGTTGAGTCTGACTCATAATAATGCTGTGTACAACAATATGAAGAACTCCCCAACATCGTGCCATACCTGGCACTATGTTAGTGCTTCTCTGCTATTTATAGGGTTTTCAATGGCTGCTCATTTCAAGATTGCTTCCAGAGTGGATTGCTATGTCCTTCTCTCATTTTTAGGGTGCTGTGTATCAAACCCATGGCCTCAGAGAGTGCAGAGCAGCACTCTACCAACTGAGTTAACCCCCAGCTCCATTATTCAAGGTGGGTAGTAAAAATGTATTGAATCAATGAATTCACCCACATATATGTACTTTGTTGTAGTTGTTGTTATTGTTAGGTGCCATTGAGTCAGTGTTCAACTCATAGTGACTGTACGTTCAACAGGTAAAACACTATTGTCAGTGCTATTCTGCTATTCATAGGATTTTGATGGCAGACTTTTTTTTTTTTTTTAAGGTGGGGAATGGTCTGCCGAGTCCTTCTCCCAAGCCTATAGCACCTGGTGTTCCCAGGTTGTCTCCTATTCAAGTATTAACCAGATCCAACCCTGCTTAGTTTCTGAGATTTGAGAGGAGCGATGCCACAGTGGTATGGCTGCAGGCTATATCTAAATCCAAATCTAAATCCATTGTTTTTAGTATTATTATTAACTATAGACTCCAAAGATGATATGAAATGGAATAAGAGTTATGTATTATATGTGTTTCTTAAAATTCACTGAGGAAAATATGAAGGTGTCATCATGCTATACAATGTCATTTCTTATCACAAATCAAAAGATTTGGATAAATTTGGAAAGAAAAGAAGAAAGATGTATATTTAGAAATATAGTAAGCATATCAGTATTAAGTCAAATTCTATGTTGGAACAGAAAAATAATTCCAGATCGGTTATACATTCTAAGAGAAAGAAGAAATCAAAGGCTATATTTTAGACCCAATGAAGCCTAAAAATTGGTTTTAACCTAGTAACCATTGTTATTCATCAAGAAGTAGAGGATGTGATTTTATTGTCTTAGACTGGAATATGCTTTATATGGAACCCAGGACAGAGACTTCTACATGTGTTAATCAGCTTTCTGTTACTGTAACAAATACCTAATATAATCAAGTTATAAAAAGAAAAAAGCTACTGTGGCCTATACCTTCAATGATTCAAGTCTAGGTTTGGTTGGTGCTTTTGCTTTGGGGCTTGTAGTAAGGAAGCACATCGTGGCTGATACAGGTGGTGGAGCAAAATCTTCCCACTTTACAGCCAGGAAGAGAGAGATTAGGGGTCCCACAATCCCCTTCAAGGCCATGTCCTTGGTGACCTAGCATCCATGGATGTTGGGGGATACTTAAGATCCAAATTTTAGTAACAATAAACACATGAAAATGTAAACTACTGAATTTGGATGATTCTTTATCTTAGTGGTTATTCCCATAGACTTTGACATTGAAAAATGGTGAGGAACATCTTCAACACACACACACACACACACACACACACACACACACACACATACACACGCACACACACACACACATACACACGCCCCTAAGAAATAGTCATAAGTGTTAAAACCAGAGGGATTTTAAAGTAATGACCTGGATGCAGCTAAACATACTAGAATGTTCTCTAGGCATTTGACAGATGCTAGAATTACCCCTGCTTCTTCTCCACATTTCCAATGATGATGGCTTCCATAATGCACTCCATATTTACTAAAATTTCATACTTAGCATAGTAGATTAAACATAACTTTTACTTCTTTACTATTTCTCCCATTGAGAGGTAGGTTGAATGGTTTCACAGGAATAGAAACTAGAAAAGAGAGACCTTTCCCCCTCCTCTCCCTTTTATCTTCTTTCCTTTCTTCGTGATGTCTGGTGCATATATATTCACAATTGTTATACCTTCTGGATCAGTTGTTCTCTTTATTAATATACAGTGACCTTCTTTGTATCTTTGGAATAGTTTTAACTCGAAATCTACTTTGATATAAGGATGGCTACTCCTCCGTTTTTAGATTTCCACTTGCTTGGTATATCAATTTCCATCCTGTCACTTTCAATCTATTGGTGTCCTTGCCAGTGAGATATGTTTCTTGCAGAGAACAAATTGTTGGATCTTGTTGTTTTAATCCAGTCAACTAATCTATGTTCTTTAACTGGAGAGTTATTGTTGTTGTTGTTAGGTGCTGTCAAGTTAGGTCCTACTCATAGTGACCCTGTATACAACAGAATGAAACACTCCCTGACACTGTGCCATGCCCAGCACTATGTCAGTGTTTCTCTGCTATTCATAGGGTTTTCAATGGTGGATTGTTTCAGCAGTGGCTTGTCAGGCCCTTCTCCCTAGACTACATTCTGGTATTCTCAGGCACCTAGTATTCTCAGGCAATCTCCTATCCAAGGACTAACCAAGCCAACCTTGCTTAGCTTCCAAGACCAGGCAGGATTGGATACTACAGTACTATGGCTGAGATCATTTATATTTAGGGTTAATATTGGGAGGTATGCTGGTTATTGTACTTGCTTTTTTCCTGGTTGGTTCATATGCTATTCATTCTTTTCTTTTTCCCTTATTTCTATTCTGGGTTTGCTGTTTTTTTGAGTTAGATATGACTGATTCTTTCCTAATTTGTCTGTTCCTCCTCTGAAGTTTATTCTGTTACATACTATCATGGAGACTGTCTTTCTTCCTTCTGTGTGTATAAGATTCCTTTAAGTATATTCTGGAATGCTGGCCTGGTGATCATGTATTGCTTTAGTGTATGCTTATCTTGGAATGTCTTTATTTCTCCATCTATTTCAAATGATAATTTTGATGGATATAATGGTCTTAGTTGGTAATTATTTACTTTAAGGGATTAAAATATATTATTCCATCATTCTGTAGATTTTAGGATTTATGCTGAGAGGTCTGATGTAATTCTGATGGGTTTTCCTTTGTAAGCGAGTTGGTGTTTTTCTCTTGCAGTTTCTAATATTGTTTCTTTATTGTGTAGTCTTGCAATTTTAATTATCAAGTATTATGGGTAGATTCTCTTCTGTTCATGTTTATTTGGTATTCTAAATGCCTCTTGTGGTTTGATGTCCATTTTTTCACCTAGATTTGGGAAAATTTCTGCTATAAGTTCATTGAATAAGTTTTCTATGATTTTAGTTTTTATCTCAGCTCCTTCTACCACATGGATTCTTAGGTTTGGTCCCTTGATTGTGTCCCAAAGTTCTTGAAAATTGCAATTATGTTCTTTTATTCTTTCTTTGTTGATATCTGAATGTAATATTTCCTCAACCTTGTCTTCCATCCCTGATATTCTATCTTCTGTTTCATCAAGTCTACTGGTGATGCTTTCCACTGTGTTTTAAAATTTGGTTTATTGAGTTCTTCATTTCCAAAATTTATGTTTTTTATTTTCAAAATCTCAATTTGCTTGTTGAATTTCTCATCCATTTTCTTGACTTTGTCTTCTACATTGATGACTTTCTGACCTAGGTCCTGTATTGATTTCCTTACTTCATTCTTTGCCTGTTTGTATCCTCTTTGAAGTCATTGATTATTTTTACAAGTGGACCTCAATTCTTCATCTGACATTTCAACTATTTCAGTATCTTTGGATTCAGTGGTTAATGAATATTGCCTGGCTTTTTTATGTCTCTTATGTTTCTCACTTGTGATTTGTTCATCTGTTGGAATAGCTATCACTTCTCATTTTATTTAAGGGCCTTCTTAGTAAGCAGCTTTCTCTTGAGATTACAATATCCAGTGCCACTCCCAGAGAGGGAGACAAAGTACCATAATAGTTATAATGCCTGACCAAACTAGATATAGAAATACACTTAAAATAACTTGAAGCCAACTGCTGCACCACTAATGCCCATAGAACAAAGAGTAGCAATAGTAATATAGAATAAGCTATGAAGTTACAAAATATTTAGTGTATAGATATGAATAGTATTACCTTGAAGTAAGAAATAGGGGCAGAGGGAGGGGAGACAGAAGGATTCCTCAACAATAAAGTAAAAGAATAGAAAAATATTTAGAAAGGAAATGAATATTAGGAAGAGAGAGAGGAAAAGAAGCAAAAGATTAAAAAATGATTGTAGTATAAGGGAAAAGATATATAAACAGAATTAGGTAAACATAAGAAGAACAATAAGAAGTAGTAAACCTAAGAGATTTAGAGTATAAATAGAAAAAGACATATATGCAGGCAGAAAAAGGTAAAATATCTGAAAAATAAAAAAGATAAAAATTATATGAGAAAAAAGAGAAATGAGGAAAGGAGGGACAGATAGGAAAAAAAGTGGGGGGAAAAAAAGTAAATAACCTGACATCAGCTTGCTCCCCTACAACCCGAGCATCTCCGGGAGCTGAGGCATTAGGATCTTGTGCCCTGGCCTACCGATTCAATGTGATCCCTTCTTCAAGCAAAAATAAGAAAAAAGCTGAAATACAGCTCTTACCCCATGTAAAGCCTTGACATTAATACCAAGCACAACAAGAAGAAAGAAAAAAAGAAAAAAGAAGAAGAAAAAGGAAAAAAAATTAGCGATGAGGCTTCTTTCTGTGGCCTCTAATAATGGAGTCTGCTAGGTAGAGTTGGTGGTCAGCTGAGGACGGAGTTTATTTATCTCACCACAGTTCAGACTTGAGAGTCTTCAGAGTACCCATCAGGAGATGGAGTCATCTCCTTTTCTTGGGGTTTAGGTCTTGTTTCTGAGCAACATTTCCAAGCCTATTGTTTCCTGGATCTCTCAGTGTGTTTGTGTCCTATTTCTCTCCCTCACTGTAACTGCCTGCTGCTGCTTTGTAGCATGCTGTTGTTGTGGTAGGTTACCCCCAAGCTCTCCACTGGTGATATTTTTGTTTTGTTTTGTTTTCAGTCCCTCTGGGGTAGCTCAGTCTCATAAAATAGGTTCCCTCTCAAGATGTCACCCAGCCATGGCCCTCTGAGACATGGAGCATGGGAAATAAAGTCACTTCTCCAGTATTGAAACCCCCCGTCAGGAAAAGCCACTGACTCACCAATTTCCTGGAAGAGTTCAAGGGCTTCAAGGACTGTGGACTTGTCCTGTGGGATGGCCAGTCTGATGGCCAGGGTTGTCTGGCTCACTTCTTTGGATGAGGGCTCCAGTTCCCATCCCCCATTGGGAGGTGTGGCTGGAGAAGTGTCCTGCTCACTCCTTCCTGCTGTTCAGGACTGTTCTGCAACCTGGGACCATCTTGGGACCGTCTCACAGCCTCCGCTGTGGTTTCTGTGCTTTTCCAGACCTTCTTTCTTTGGAAAACAGTCCACCCCTTCCTATTCTGACTCCTTTGTTTTACCATGTTGCATGGAGGCTGCTTTAATCCACCATCTTAAACCAGAAGGAGAAAATATTTATCGTGGCTCATGGTTTCAGAGGCTTCAATCCATGCTCAGTTGGCTCCATTACTCTTCAGTCTGTAGTGAGATAGAACATCATGGCAGGGAGGGCATGGCAGAGCAAAGCTGCTCACCTCCTGTTGCTTGGAAAGTAGAGGGAGATGAAGAGGTCGGGGATAAGATATATTCCCTGGGGGCATGCTTCCAAAGACTTACTCTCTTCAACTAGGTTCCACACTCTAAGTTTCCATCACCCCCCAATAGCTCATGTAGCTTTGAATACATCAAAGGCTGAATCCATTGATGATGTTAGGGCTCTCATGATCCAATCACCTCTGAGCATGACTGTACTGGGGACCATCCCTTCAATGCATGAGATTTGGGGGGACACTTCATATCCAAACCCCAGTGCAGGGGGATTAATATGTACTTCTTAGCTTTCCAGCATAAGAATGTTGGTTTTATCATCATTTGCACTATCATTCAAAGCATATTTGCTAATTCATAAGTAAAAAGTATTATGTAGTGAAATGTCTGCATTTGTCATTGATTTAGACATTATGCTATTTGTATATTTTAATGCAATGAATCAGATTCAATTCTATTTAATACATTTGTATTCAGCTTTCATACTTTTTTGCAAGGTAATATGGATATTTCTCAGTCTGAAAACAAATTAACAAGCAATTTTTGATTGTGGGGAAGATGAATTGGAATAGGAAAAGGCAAAGGGAAAGATAGAGGACACATGCTTCCACACTATTCTGCAGAACCCTGGGAGATCCATGGAGGTACTGCAGGGGTTACTGTAGAACATGAGGAGGTGAGGTTACACTTCGACTCTCTGCCCTACCTTCCTGATCCTACTAGAGTACTCTCTTCTTATCTACTTTACATATTAGTTGGTGTACAGAATTTTATTGGAAGAAAGGATCCCTTGGGTAATATATACTTAAAAGCAACAAATCTGGACTAATAGTTTTCAGATTTTTGTGCATAGTATCACATGGGAAGCTTGTTAAAAATGCAGATTCCTAAGAACTTTCCCAGAAGACTCTGTACATGGAGCAAGGGAATTTGCATGTTTATCACACAGACTGTCTAAGAACTACAGTGTGAGAAACACTGCTAAATCCTATTTCTCATAGAGTAAGATTTACAAGATGCCTCTATCTGGTAACCAAGATGATCTTGAAGGGGATTAAATAAAATTGACATGGCATTAAATAAAATGGATTCACACAAGATAAGAGATTTCTCTTGCCACTCTCTTTCAATCTTTCAGAGTATATTTAGAGAATTCTCAGTTTTGTGCTAGTGCATCTTTAACAACTTTCCAACACGTTAACTTCCCTTCTAATAAAGGCACAACAGGCTTTAGGTCCTGAGCTTTAAGCAGGTAATAATATTTAGTTAATTTCAATGGCATTATATTTTATTAGGTTTATTGGTTTACTTCTAATTATGAAAATTTATATTGAAATTTTTATTCTAGTGGTGATGGTTTGGGAAATGAAAGTATAGGGACAAAAATGGTGAAGACTGAGGTGAATGGACTCAAACCTATGATTCACTGGTTTAGAATAGAAGCTGCTCTCCACAAAGAACAGATTTAAACTTAGCAATGGGGGTGTGTGGTTTGGCAATTGATGGGGGTATAAGAGGTGCTTAGAAGCTTTGGAAACAGTGTTGGACACGGTGTTCTTGGTGGAAGTATAAAGCTGGAAACTAATCCTTCATGATTGACCTTGCAGCTTACACTGCCAGCCACCTTCACAGGGGTAGTGTATTTGCTGTTTATTCATGTGGATGATTCAGGTGAAAACAGAACAATTTATGTCTACCTTCAGCAACACATATGTGATTCTTTGCTGGACTAAAAAGTACTATACCTTGCCAGCTGGCAGTCTGGTATTTGGCAGAAGATCCAAGATGCTGCCTTGAGAAGTTACAGGCAGTTTCCCTCATCATCTTCTCCAGTGCTGTGGAATTAAAAAACATTGCTGACTCACCAGGCCATGTAAGGCATAAGGAGGACTCCAAGAAAGTCTTGTAATGGGTCCCTTTTAAAGCATGGGAGAGATCCAGTAATTATTGACTGAGAAAGTTTCAGGTTTTTTTTAAATATAAAAACTCATTCAAATATAGTTTCTATAAAACTGATTCAAAATCAACAGTCAGAGTGTTTTCTGATTAGTATCCCTATAGGAATTGTTTTTTACAATGCTAGAAGTTTTCCTTTCACAATACCCATTTATCTTACCAGCTGTAGTCTAATGTCTAATTTACTGAGCAGATCTTGAGTTTTAAAATATTTAATCATTTTCTTTAGTAATAAAAATTACAAATGGGAAGTATCAGTCACCATATCTTAATCATGGAAGTACTCTGTTCTTCTTAATTTTATGTATGTATGAATGAGGACTATGAGGGAAAATAACTATTGTAGTCCTATAATAATTTCATCCATTATATTCAAGGCTAGGAATAAAGCAGTACAGATATATAGCCTCAGGGAAAAGTTGGCCCCAGTCATTCTTTCCTTTGTAGATCTCTTCTAGTTCTTGAGAATAATGTGTTGTGACCAGCAAGAAGACATCTTCTGCACCCCTGCCACACTCTTTCTCCAACATTGGCTGCTTGCTGTGCCAACTGATCAATCAGTGGTACTGATTAGTTTCTCCATCTTGCTTTGTTGCAGCTTGCAGATCTAGATCATGTAGGGGTATAGCTTCAGTCTCCAGAGACCTTGTCTTCACAAGTTAGGGGCTGGAAGAATAGAGAAAATTTTTGCTTACCCAGAGTTATCATCAGACCCAATCACCATATAATTTTTTGAGGCTGGCATTATGTTAGGACACACACCAGCAATACTAAGCTACCTTTCCAGTGGATGAATTTTCACACCATGTTAACCATGGTGTAAAACTCATATTCATGGCATAGCACAAATATAGACATTTCCCATTTTATCAAATTTTTGAATGGAAGAAAAGATAGTCTTAACCTTTATTAGTTTCTTTGATCTTCCATCAGAGTGATTGAAAACTTTCAGAAATAGTAATCCTGGGGTATTTCATAATGGTAATTGGAAACAAGAGTCACTGTGGCAGCATTCACGATGGTAGTAGCAGAATTATTATAAAATACTTCCAGTTGCTCTTTGAGAGGCATCTCCCTTGAATCATTGTATGTGGTTCTTCTATTTAAATCACTCTTCTGTGACTCTGGGTAGACAAGCTGAGGTTGATGGATTTATTAGAACATACTTATTAAACTTATCTGCATGATTTTTCTTCCCCCAGGGTGTGAACACAGTTTTGGTTCTCCTTTCTACACTCCATCCTTATTCCTCCTGTCTTCTTATTAGTGTATAGAAGATTATGCAACAAGTAGAGGCATCACACATGGATTTTTAATAGGAGAAAACTCCAGTCATAACTAAATTCTACCTGAAGTGTAAGTGGTTGTAAGTCTGAAATGAAATGCCAGTATGACATTTCAGCCCTTTTAGGAGGAGCCCCCAGTGGCCAAATAAATCATACAACAACTCTATAAGACACTGAATTTTGGCTTAAAATATAATCTGAAGAGATGATTCTATTTTACCACATCAGAGGCCAAGTTCACTGTGAAGCAGCCACAGACAAGATGAGGCTGGGTTTGGAAGGAGTAAGATTTGAGAGAAGTATATGGAGTCATTAAGAGAAAAGACTATTCTCCACTGGATGCCCACCCAGAAGCAAGGGCTTTCTGGTGACTGGTGCAAGATGTAGCTAAACGTGGGCTCTCTTCTACTGATAACCTAAAACAACTCCAAACAACTAAATCCATGAGAAATCCAGGTTATATAAACAGTGTTCATGTGCCAACCTGGCATATCTCAGAACATTATCTCCATGGTGCAAGTATCCCTACCGAATATGCAACTGTGGTGTACATAAGCCAATTCGCATATTCCTTAAAAATGTCAGATAAACTGGGTTCCCTGGGTGAATCTGCATAAGGATATTTCTACTTCTCAGGGGAAGGTAAAGTTAGAAAGAAAAGAGTTAAGCAGGTTTCTAGAGGAAAAAGTACTTTAGGCAGAGAAGATGATCTCCCTTGTCCTGGAGAGTAGGGCCTATCACATATTAGGGAGAATCTGCTAAGATTGCTACATTAAGGAAGAGATGCTATTGCAAAAGAAATGTTGAAATTAAAACCAACTGACCATGGCCAGTTGTTTGGGCTTGGTCAGAGGCCCTAGAACTTGAACACCTTACCAGTCATTAACTTGTGTTCCAGCTTTAATTAGGTTTTTCCTACTGATAGGCAGATTAGCTTAGGCATTACCCGGCAATGTGGAAGAGAAGGGGATTGAAAATGGCTCCTGCCTTTCCACCATGATGAAGAAGCTACATGTGTCTGTGAGGACATTGGAAGGACATTTTCAAATGGGTCCCAAGCCCTATCCAAGCCATTGAGCCATTTACAAAACAAAAGACCTTAGGCCAAGGTCTCACTAGGCACCCAGGGCTGATGCCACATTGGGCAGCCAAAACTAGCAGAAACATGTGCCCACTATTTTTCCTTCTTTTTCTTTCCTCTCCACTTCCCCTTTGCTCTTCTTTCCCTAGCAACCATGTGCATGCCTCTCCTTCTCTCAGGCCTGCCATCTTTGAGGTACTTTCTCCTTTAGAAGCCTGCTTAACCCCTTTTCTCTCTGATTTTCCTTTCGTTGGGTAATAGAAATATCCTATGCAGATTCATCCAGGGACCTCAGCTTAAATTCCTTTGCAGATTTACCTAAGATCCTCCAGGTGCCTTAATTTTCTCTGTAATTATTTCTTAATGTTGTACTATCTTTAACGAACCTATTCTGTACTCTCTAGTATAACTTCTGTGTCAGATATAAATTCATTTATGCACAGGATACAAGGACCAGGGTTTTGCTGCCAGTGTCATGGACCCAGGCTCCAGACCTGCCTCTCTGAGTTCCCCACAAATCTCTGGTAAGCCTATGATGGTGAAGCCATGAAATAACAGTTCTCTTGGGCAACCTTTAGGAAATGGCTGCATTTCAGAACTTGGTTCTGATCTTCTTTTCTGCATTTTTCTGACTTTAACTCTTGATACTGTGCACCTTTCTTCTGAGTTCCTAAGAGGTGTCTTAAGTTCTCCTTGCATTTAAGAACACTGACCATCCCCCAAACTCACTCCTTATGCTCTGATAACTGATAATATAAATTAAATTGAAAGGAAAATTTTAAGTAACCCTGTAGAGTCTTTTTGTGAAACTCCGTTTTGATCAATATACCAAATACAAATTTAAAAAGTTCCATCAGTTCTACTAGTTTAAAAGCAAAAGAGGTAACAGTGCTTTGTTTCTAGAGCTTCTCAGAAATTTCTTATGAAAAGCACATTTTATTTTCTGGCCAGCCAAGAACTCCAGCTGATTTCAGCTGTTATTTGGTATGTGTGTGTGTTGGGAAGGTGGGGTGATTTTTCCAAAGAATTTTGTTATCACCAATGCTATACAGCCTGGCATAAAACACTTGACAATATCAAAAGAGATGGTATCACAGAAATATAACAGGGAGTGTAGTGCAATTCTCTTTCATGATTTGTCCAGAAAAAACAAATTACATTGAGTAACCCAAGGCGACCTGACTTCCTTAGACTCCTGGTTCTTGTACACATTACGATTCTGCCCCAGTAAAGAGATTATAAAACAAGGGTCATGGAGGCTTCCAGAAAGGAGAGCCTATCCTTTTCATTTAGATTTGATTTACGATCTGTTTAAACTATCTCCCAAAGTCTGAGTTACAGCCTCTCGCCTGTCTGATAAACACAGCAGAAAAATTCTGCTGGTTTGCAAAATCTGATTCGTACACGTCTGAGATCCCCTTTTGGACCCTGAGAGGAAAGAACATTGATGTCTCCAAAGAGCTGCTGGTGACAAATGTCTCCTGCATTTCCTGATGCCAGGGAACAAAAGTGCAACTTGAAGGAAAAAACACAGCAGTGGAGTCTTCCCTCCTTCAGCTTTGAAGCCAAATGCTGACCTATGGGATTTTTATGCCCCTACCCCCCTCTGCTATGCTGCCTTTTGCATTGTGGTCTGTTTTCTAGAAATATATCCTTACTGGTTTTAAACTAGATGGAATTACGGAACACTAAGTTCCCAGGCTCATGATTTTCTCACAGCCAGGAAAAGGAGAGGGAAAGGACATGGATTTCCCTCTCCTTCCGCAGCCCCCACAGCCTTCTTTTCAAAAGCAAATTCTTTAAAAAAAATATAGAGGAAGCATAACTCAGCTGTCATGTGGCAAGGGGCAAGCTTGATTGTCTTTCAAAATAATGATGAAGCCAAATTTCATAGAAAGAGGAAACTGCTCTCTTTCGTCCAAAGAATATACAATGTAGATAAATATCTCTTAAGGCATAAATACAAAGGCATGTTTAGGTCTGGTCCATTTGCTAGTCTAGACTTATGGGAAAGCACCCTAAAACTATTATTTTCAGTGGGCCAAATTTTCTTCAAATGGAATCTTACCTGCCCAGAATTGAAGTGAATCCAAATTTTAGAATAAATTTGGAAATCCTAGGTTAGTTCTTTTCCCAATTTATCAGATATAGATCTGGATTAATATCATATTAATAAAGGCTTTAAAAGTTTTTTGTTTGTGTTTTTTTTTTCCTCCAGTACTGAAGTATTGAACCCAGGGCCTTGTGCATGCCAGGTAAGCACTCCATCATAGAGCTGCACTCCCATCTTCTTGTTTATTTTTTATTTTGAGACAGGGTCTTGCTAAATTGCACAGGCTGCCTCTGGTTTTGAACTTGTGATCTTCCTGCCCCAGCCTCCCGAGTAGCTTGGGTTAGTTGGGCAACATGGCTCCTGGCTGTGTGAATTGCTTTTAATCAAAGAAAGATCTCCTGCCTGAGCAGCCCATGTTTCTTATGCTGTGTCGAAGGCCTCTAAGTGAGATGGTTTGAGTGTCTCATTGGAAGAGCAGGCTTTCTCTCCTTGAATCTAATATTTTGGTCTTATGAGGGCATTTTGTGGGGTCCCTTCCCCCCAGGGAAGACATCAGTTAGTATCATTTGCGGTATTAGGGTGTTGGCTCAAAAGAGACATAGCGTGTTATTTCACAGAAAGTATGAGAGTGTCTGGGAATTATGAGGGCATTCATGAGTAACATGCCTGGTAGACACATGAGATCAGCCCCTTCCTGGTCCTCACCACCACTGGAGAGCCGGGGGCGGATAGACTGAGGTGAGGTAGTGTGGCGTTGCAGCTGCAACACAAATGGGAATAGTCAAGTTGGCCATATTGAAACCCTCTTCACCATCAATGCGAGAGGCCACATTAGCATTTGGTATCCAAGGGCTCTTAGTCCTGGCCAAGACTGCCTTCCTATTATTAAGTGAAGACGTTCTCAGAAACTCATTTTTTTAAACTCAAACTTCCCTTGAACATCATACTTTGATGTTATTAACAGTACCTTAATAAAATTTCAAAATAGATGAATCAGAACTACATGGAATTCATTTTGCTAGAATGATCCATGACCTTTAAATCTCAAGGAGCAACAAAATCTTGGGTTTTTGGCCTTTGTTTTACCATGATAGTTTTTTTTTCCAGTTTTCTGGATCAGCAATGGGAGTGTCAAATCCTCATATTTTCTGAAGAAAATAAGAAAGTA
Source organism: Pedetes capensis (assembly GCA_007922755.1). Taxonomy (NCBI): domain Eukaryota; kingdom Metazoa; phylum Chordata; class Mammalia; order Rodentia; family Pedetidae; genus Pedetes; species Pedetes capensis. The sequence continues at coordinate 25,626 of VMDO01010716.1, read as the reverse complement.
AATTACTTCTCCTGACTGTCTAGGGTAGTTGATTTTATGTAAGAAGAATCAGAGGCAAGGCTGGGAGCCTTATATGCTGCTATGGCCTCTGTCAGTCATTTACGGCGGTGACTTTGAATTCTTTTTCCTGTCTGGGCCTCAAGTCTGTCTTTCTGTAAGGAGGGACTAATGGGTCCTGACATTTGCTGCCTTTACTGAGGTCTCACAAAATGTGACGACGTTAGGCATGGAACAGATTTTAATAAAAGTGACCTGATTTTCCCACTCTCTGCATTTCATGTGCAAACTGAGAGCAGAAGCAGGCGTGATGGAGTGTGTGTCTATATGTGAATGAATGGGAGAGAGAGCGAGTGAGTGAGTGAGAGAGTGAGTGAGAGCACGAGAGAGTGTGTGTATACATTTGTGTATGGGGGGGTGTAGGGTGTTTGGAGCTCAAGGTGGCCAGGGACAGTTGAGCTACTGCACGTGGTATTTCCTTCTCTTCAGTAAGACTCCCCTGTTGCCAAATCTGGGAGGAAGTTAGCCAAGGATTTCTCTGTGACATTGGTCGATGTTCTATTTAGCTCCAATGGGAGATTTCCCACCAGGAAAGCCATTCTCTCCGATGTATGTGGTGGCTGTCCTGTAATGATGTGCCTTCGTTGGGAGGTAAGAAATGGTACTGATGCTGAGCTGATCTCCTTAAGGAATGGCCCAAGATGGGAAGGGCAAACCATATAACAACCCAGGGTGACAACACTGATTGACTTGCAGTAGATGTTGGGGAGCTGCTGAGGAGTCCAAAGGTAAACAAAGACTAGCTCCAGAGAGAATTTTTCATCAACTTGCAGTGCTTGTTTCCCATATGAGAGGGTAAGGGGTGGTCTGGTGCCACTAGGATGGAACATAACAGAAGCAACATAATTCGATAGATCTGGCTTCTAATCAGATCCACCCTGGAAAAGCAGTGAGACTTTGGGCAAGTGACTTAACCTCTCTGAGTTCAGTGTCCTCTTTAGAAATGGTTAAATTACTTCTCTTTACTGTCTAGGGTGGTTGATTTTATGTAAGAAGAATCAGAGGAAAGGCTCAGAGCCTTATATGCTGCTATGGCAATCATTTAGGGTGGTATCTTACTTGGAGAGTTTTTGTGAGGCTAAAGGGAGAAAATGTATGTTTGCTATTATTCTTATAATTGTGACTAATAAAAGGTAACAACTAGTGTCAAGTGACAATCCTTTGAATTAGACAGATGTGGTGTGCAACACACATTATTCATTTTTTATGATGTCAGGAGACCTTATTAGGAACACAAGTCATGAAGTTCTGACTTGGCATAATAATGTTGTTGTTGTTGTTGTTAGGTGCCGTGGAGTTGTGTCTGACTCTTGATGACCCTCATAGGGTTTTCAATGGCTGATTGTTTCAGGATTGCCTTGGAAGTGGATTGCCACATCTTTCTCCCTTTTTGCAGTGCTGGGAATTGAATGTGGGACCTCAGAGACTGCAGAGCAGTGCTCTACCAGCTGAGCTAAATCCCAGCCCCTGGCATAATAATAAGGCGAAGATTATCATTTCCTTAAAGCAAAGCTGAAGTCATGTTGATAGGAATATGCGTTTTTCAAATGGAGTTAATGGTATTGTGTTCAGTAGGAAACAACTCTGATCGTGATAAACTGTGGGTGATTTTAAGTTTGGTGGGGAAACTCCAGCCTCAGCCTGGGGCTCTGCCCATTATCATGTCCTCCATCTGCAGACCTAGCACTCACCCTCCTTTCGAATCTGGACCCCATTCTTGTCTATTGGAGCAGACATGAAAGCTATTGACTTTCTGTCTGAGCTTCCAGAACTTGCAATAAGCATGAAAAGAAACAGCAACCTGACAAACGGCAGGGAGGGAAATAGAATCAGGCATACTAAATGAGGTAGAGCTGTTAAAGCAAAGAAGATGTGGGAAGAGAGAGAAAGGGAGAGTTAGGATAAGGGGGAAGGACTGCTGGTTTCTCTCTCTTGTGACATGACACCCAAGTTGCCCCTCCCTATTCCTTGATGATTTTGGAACGGTTTCTTGAATGCTTGTAACTTCGCCAGGCTCCAGTGCATCCTCTGTTCAGGGTAGGTGTGGAAGTACTCGTCACAAATGGTGGCCAGGAGACCTGTTCCCTGTCCATACTACAGACTTTGGAAATGCTGTCATTGTGAGCCGCAAAGCAGCAGGGAGTCTCAATTTGTGTTTATTGATCCAGCTGGAAAAACAACATGAAACAGTCTTACTGACCCCTCTGGTGGTCTGATAGAACAGATTTGGTGGGACAGAGAGAAGGTATTTATTTAGGTTTCATCATCCTTACCATTTCCAGACCAAGGTGACTTCTCCAGAGACCAAAAGGACACATTGATTGAGGATCATCTTTCTGCAGTTTCCTTGATAAGTAAATTAAGCTTACTGGGGACATTTGAAATTAGGATTGTAGACATCAAAGTTTTCCATTGTTAGCTGGTTATGGTGGTGCACACCTATAAGCCCAGCACTCAGCATGCAGAGGCAGGAAGATTGTGAGTTTGAGGACAGCCTGTGCTACACAGTGAGATCCTGTCTCAAAAACAAATTATGAAAAAGAAGAAAGAAAAAAAAGAATTTCCCATTATCCATTCCATTATTATCCAAGTCTCAGACTTGGATTCTCCCCAGGACAGAGTGAGGGCAGGTGATTTATTGGATTACAGCAAAGAGCAAAAGCTCATCATGGAACTTATAACTAATAAGGATGAGTTCTTTACATAAGCAGGACAATGTCTATGTGCCTTTAAAGTTTATAGTAACTGCATAACCCCCACGTTTCTTATTCTTAGCCTGTTTTCTCATAGTTATAATAGTAAAATCCTAAAAAAGGAATAGATTTGGATGGGTGAGCGGTACAGAAAGGACAGAAGGGGGGGGGTGCATCTGAAGGTCAGGCCCATTTCCAAGGACTGTAGGACAATGGAGAAATCTCGAAGCAGAGTTTATAAGGCAGAAGGATGGTGAGGTCTGTGTGTTCTATGGAAGCAGAGTAAGGGTCAGACCTGGGACAGAGAAGCTATCTAAGGGCTTTCTATCTGAGGACCCACAGTGATCCTCCAAATATTTGACCTTCCCTTCCCATGCCTTCAGAGGATGCCCTTTGTAAAATGTTCTAAGTATGGACCCACCCTGGCAATCATGCACAGGGATTAGCCAAACTTCTGTTTCTGCTTTCTAGTCCTGCCCTAATTTACCAATCCCCTGTGCGGTTGTTTGGAAAAACCTTGAGTTATGCAAATTTCTGCACATGCTGTAATTTGACCATACACAGTGAGAATATTCGGAATGCTTAGCTTTCAAATGTTTGTGGTTGATAAGTATCTTTTTAAATAGAGTAAACTAATTGTTCACATAAATCTAACATGAGAAAGGACTTCTCTTGGTTCCCCCTTCTCACCTCCTCTGCCTCCCCTTCTTTCTCCTTTTCCCCTTCCAGCTCCTCCCCATGTCCTCCCCCCTTCTCCTCTTCTTTGTCACTGACCTTTGATCTATGAGATGGCTGGCTGACTTATCAGGGCTGTGTGGCATTAACATTGTTTCCCCTTTGCAACTGCCCTTTGAGCAAATCCTATGATAGAGATTGAGAGATCTCACTTAGAAAAGCTTCCTAAAATCTTAAACCCTCCAGTTAATAAATATCGCAAGCATTATAATTTATAAATGGGATTATAACATTCCGGCTTCTATTTGGGTTCTGCTTTCTCAAACCTCAGGGGTAATGAGATGATGAATGAGTTAATATTTGTTCAAAGATTTGAAGAAAAGCAATGTCTTTAATGCTTATGTGTTTTGGCCTCAAATTGCACTCTTACAGAATTCCCTTTAAGTAAGATAAAGGAAGGAGACGGTGGCAGAAATGACACCAGGCCACTCTTCCCACTCTTCCCAAACCTTCAGAACTCATTGGAGAAGAAATACATGTGAATGCAATACTTGATCAAGAGTCATTCTTGCTGGACTTTGGCAAAAGGTACAACTAATAGCTCTCTCCTGGTAACCTCAGTGCTTTCTGGTTGTTGTTAGGTGCCTTTGAGTTGGATCTGACTCATAAAGACCCTATATACAACAGAATGAAACACTACCCAACACCGTGCCATGCACAAAATATTTTTGTGTTTGAGCCCAATGTTGCAGTCACTGTGTTTCTTCTCATTTTGAGTTATGCCACATCAGCAAAAAGAGGTTCCAGGGGCTTAACTCCATTCCCATCATTAAGGTCAGCTCTATTTTGAGGGGGCAGCACCTCCCCAGTTGTCTCTTGAATGTCTTCCAGCCTGGGGGACTCATTTTCTGGCACTATATTTGACAGTGCTTCTCTGCTATTCATAGAATTTTCAAGGGCTAGTTGTTTCGGAATTGGGCTGCCAAGTCCTTCTTCCCAGTCTGTCTTAGTGTGGAAACTCAGCTGAAATCTGTCTACCATGAGTGGCCCTGCTGGTATCTGAGATACTGGTGACATAGCTTTCAGCATCACAGTAACATGCAAGCACTCAGAGCAGGACAAGCTGATAGAGGCATAGGGGCCAGTGCTTTTGGGGAGAGTCCATTTACCCCAACACCCAGAGACGTCCCAGCATCCCAGCAGCCAGGATCCTTCACCAGAATTTTTTTGGCATGGCATGCTTCCTCCCAAGTTATGTCATAGTGCCCCCAAATTTTCTGTCTTCTGTTGTTCTGAGCCCAGATAGATGACTGAGTGCCTACTCTGCTAAAGTAATTTGATTTTGCAAGGATTGTTATGGTAACAAGAACAAATACAAAAACCAGAACAATAAAAACAGTAATAATAATAATAATGCTATTCATCAAGTCCTGAGCATGGATGAAGTTCTATGCAAAGTCCAGAAATTATCTAGTCAATCCTCACAGGCGTCTTGTGAGTGGGGATTATTATAATCCTCACTTACATGTAAGAGAGACAGGCTCAGAAAGGTTCATTAACTTGTCTGAAGTCATGCAGCATATAAGAAGCTGAGCTGAGATACAGGCCATAAAACCTCAGGCTGTTTAGACTATGCACTCAAGATATGTAGATGGCTCTCTGATCCCCAAAAACTTTGCAAATAGAAGAGGATAAATAAATACTTACAAGCTACATTAATTTCTTTCTGTGTGATCTAGGGAAGTCTCAACTTTCCCGGGTGAACATTTTACATTTAACAAGTAAGAAAGGAGTGAAGGGCTGGGGGCAAGCTTGTTTAGAAATGTGCCAGGCCCCGCCCCTCTCAGCACCCCAAAGCAACAATAACAACAACCAAAATACCCAAAACAAACATACAAACAAAAAACAACCAAAGAAAGGAATGGATGTTATTTGTCTGTATACCCTATGGCTGGACCAAGAGGAAGGTAATTTAGGAGCTGAGAATTTTCTCACTCATCAACTGAGAATTATAGAACCATTTTTTCCCCCTCCTCTGGCCTTTGAAGTCAGATCACATAAACAAGTACCTGACTACATGAAAGGCTATCTCTGCTTGACAAATATCTCAGAAACTTAGCAGGACCAACCAAATGATCAAGCATCTGCTAAGCACACATACTTCCCAGGGTGGGTGGAGGTGGAAACATGGATCCTGTCTTCAAGGAATCTGTGAGCTGATAGAGCATCAAAGACCCCAGAGAACTTCCTGTGTCTGCTTTCACTTCAGGCATTCCCTTGGCCACAGTTCAGGGGAAACTCTGGAGGTGAATGCTAAGGGGAGTTAGCATTCCTTGATGATAGTTTTTAGGCAATCTGTGTTTCTGCTTCACTAGGTGAATTTCCCATTTCCCCCTCTATCAAGACTGTGAGGCAATTGCAAAAGAATGTGGTGTCGTAATACATCTTGCAGGAAAGCCACATTGATGGATCCTTCTCCTTCTGCAGTTAGAAAGTGAAATGGAAAGCTGAAATGCGCCACTGCAAAGCTTCAAACTGTGCTTTTACAAGCAAGGGCTTTACTTACAGCACTACTCTGCATGGTCGTAGGTATATGGAGAGGTCCCAAGGGTCTGTGTATATATAACAAGCTCAAGCCCACCAATCCCACTTCATGACCACTCTATCTCCAGGGGCATCCTTCAAGTTAGATCAACTCAACAAACATTTATTGGGAAAGGTTCAAAGCATAATATTTGCTAGCTCTACTTCTCCTTCACTCCTGCTATGTGCATGGAAGTCTCCCTACAGGTCAGTTGGCTTGCAGAGGCCAGTTTTCTTCTGTGCAGTACAGATTCACTTGGAAATTCACAATGAGGTGGGCCACGGGGCTTCCCAGCCCAACTTTGCAGAAACCATGTGTATTGGTCAAGGGCTGGCTGCTATCTACTTTCTGTGTCTCTTCTTACACCAGACACTTATACCAAAGTGAACTGAAAGGAAGATTCCTGTGGTTTCTTTACTCCAGGCTGAGTAAAGACCAGGGAGCAAGGCAGATCAGGGTGGGAATTGTGATTTCATGTGACTAACTCATCCCTTGTACCACACGGAGGAGGGCCTCCTAATTGGAAGAGTTTAGACTATATCCTATTTCTGACTCTTCCCTCTTCCCAGACTGCATCTTGTGGTTCTGTGTCCAGGTTTCCTCTTTCTCCTGCCCCCTCATTCCCCACTAACAAAGAAATGTTTTCCTTTGTTTTTATAAAACTCCAGACTTCAGGTTTGAGATAGTTAGCTCTACCTTGGTTTTGCTGACTTCAAAAAGCTGGTGGGTTAGCAAAAGTCTTCTAGTGGAGTGAGAGAGGGAGATAGTTTAATTTTTCCACCATTGAGGTAGAAAATTATGTCCATCTAACTTCTTGAAGAATTAAAGAGAGCAAGCGTGCCTCCCCACAGGGAGTACTTGTTTCCTCCTGAGGATGATATAAGTTAGGGGCAAGTGAGCAAAGCTTGTTCTTCGTTTTAAGATGCCTCCAATCTTATTCTTTGTGAAATAATATTCCTGGCATTACTTTTCTAATTATCCTTTGACTTCTTCCTGCCTACATTGTGAGGATGAGCCCATTGTCTGACAATGGTCTTCATGACTTGAACCAGTGACATCGTTTCATAGAGACACTTCATGATCCCTAAATTTTGCCCCATAAAAAATTTGTGTATGCGATGGGGGGAGTGAGTTTATATTTATTGTGCCACTGTTCAGTAGAATGTTGTAGTTGCTACCTAAGGTACTTAGAAAAATGAGTAGGTATAATAAAGAGAGATTCTGACTGGACAACTAGGGGATTTCCCTTAGCCTCTGGGGGCAAAACTGGAATTGGGCCTGATTGAAGAAGTAGAATTTTATTAGAAAGAAATGAGAGATAAGTAGTTAGAATGGCCAAAAGCACTTAGAAAAGCAGGTAGGAGAATACTCAGAGACATTGATAACACCAAAAATGGCACACTTATATCTTATTGAGAACTTACTGTGTGCTGGGGACTATTGCTTAATCTATATGCTTAAACTTATTTAACTCTCATGATAAGCAATGGCAAAACTTCAAGCATAATTAGGGAAGATGCTAATTAGATAGGACCTATCGGGAGAGGAGGGCTGGGATTTAGCTCAGTTGGTAGAGCACCACTCTGCATTCTCTGAGGTTCTGGGTTTGATTGCCAGCACCACAAAAATGGGGAAAAGACATGGCAATCCACTCCTAAGGCAATCCTGAAACAATCAGCCATTGAAAACCCTATGAGGGTCACTGTGATTCAAACGTGACTTGATGGCCCCTAACAACAACAATATCAGGAGAGGAAGAGGGACATATGAAGAAGTCAGACTACAAAAATGGGCTGGAGCCATATTGCAGAAAAGCCTGTCCTGCTAAATTATCTGCTTTCCTCCTTTCCCCGCTCCTCTTCCTCCCTCCTCCTCCTCTCCCTCCTCTTCTTCTTCCCCGTGCAATTTTGTGTTTGGGTTTTTATTTAACAAGGTAGTGATTATTGCTATTATGCTGGAGAATAAAAGCACTGGTTGTCCCATGAAGGATGCATCTATGGTGAGAGAAACTAATACAAAAGATCCAGTGGAAGGGCCAGAACAATGAGGATTAGAGAAAAGGAAAGGGCGGGAAGGAAATGAGAAGCCTAGTCTGCTCTTTTACTTGTATCTATTCAAAAAGCATTTATTAAGAAACTATGCTAGATGTTGAATGCAGGGAAAAGTACTGAAAATTAAGGTTCGGTCATGGAGTAGGAGTTATAATGAAGAGTTGAAGATGATTTAGCTTTAAGTCCCCAAGTATATGCAGGAGATGACATCATTATCCAAGAATGGGAACATAAGAAAAGGAAAAAGTCTTTAAAAAATGACACCTATCTTTATTCCATAGTGACCTGATTGTTTTTTTCCCCCCAGAACTTGGGAGTTGAACCCAGGTCCTCACACATACTTTGAAGGCTGTATCACTGGGCTGCCCCCCAGCCCATTTTTAATTTTTTATTTTGAGTCAGCGTCTTGCTAACTAATGCAGGCAGCCTTGGGCCTCAAACTTGTGATCCTTCTGCATCTGGCTTCTGAGTTTCTGAGATTAGAGGCATGTGTCATTGCATCTCGCAGTGCCTTGATTTTTTTAAAAAAGATTCCCTCTTGTTTACTTTGGAGTTGGCTTGGAAGACCTATATTCTGCCTCTAACCTGCTTTTCCTATTCTACTGATTTTTCTCTACTGCCCTACAAGTAGCCTTTATTTTTATCATGCTAGTTTATTTATCTTGACTCAAACTTTAGGCATTTGTGTATGTAGTGACTCCTCTTTCCACCTAAAAATAATCTATCTTGAAATCCCAGGTTAGAAACTCATTTCCTCCTTTAATACTGGAATCCTGCTACAGTCTAAATCTTCATGTTCCACCCCGCCATTCATATGTTGAAACATAAACCCAATGCAATAATATTAAGAAGTGATGCCTTTTAGAGGTGATTAGGTGACTAGTGCACGAATGGGATTAGTGCCTTTATAAAAAAATCTCAAGGGCCATGTGAGGACACAACAAGAAGTCATCATTTTTGGTGTAGAGAACAAGGTCTCACCAGACACCAAATCTTCTGCTGCCTTGACCTTAGATTTTCCAGCCTCTGGACAATGGGTAATAAATGTCTGTTGCTTATACATTACTCAGTCTATGGTAAGATAGACCCTAAACCCAAAGCTTTGACTATTCCAACTCCCAGGGATGGCTTCCTCTTTTATAGATGCCTTCTTTCCTCTAATGACCCTATGAGTATCTTATGGAAAGGTAATGCATGCTTAATGCATCTTTGGTTCTAAGGACCCCAACACAATGCTTGCATGTTTCACAGTCCTTGAAGTGTGCATTGGTCTACTAACAGGGGTCAATTTGTTAGACTGCTGAAGGCTCCCATGTTGAAGTTGAGTGAGCCAGGGTGAAGTTCCTTTTTATTTTGGAGCTTGGCTCATCAGATTCCTTTGGATGTACTGATACCTTATGGATGTATAGAGCTCTGACTTTGAAAATCACCTTCAGAAACTGCACTGTGTTTATCAGCAGTCATGTAATACAAGTTCCTTAGATAAGAACATAGCTTATTTCTTGCTTCATTGTTTAAAGATATGTTTTATTGATTGCTGGTATCATCTTTTAAAAGCAAGTGAATTAAGTATTTTTCCCCAAATACACTGGAAAACTTGAAAATATGTGAATTTTGTCTGTTTCCTATCCTTCAGCTCAATATTCTAAATGTCATATCTGCTCATAAAAATATTCAGTGTTCACAAAGAAAAATGGTATCTTAGATGACCTTGAACAATGAATAATGGTGCTTATATGCTTAGTTGATATCTGAGATATTTGGAGAAAAACATTTCCTATGAACGCAAGTTTCCACATTATTTGCAAATGAGCACAAAACCCAAAGCAATTTGAACTTTTTATTTTAAATGTTGTCATGGGGTGTCCAGTGCCAAAAAGAAAATTGGTTTAGTGGTTTTTGGAGAACTCACAGAGTATATTACATATATAATTGTTTTAAACCTCAAGAAGACTGTTTTTATGAACATATTGATTTATGTTTAATTGTTAAAATGAAATAGAGTTGAATAAATCTGAAATAGCTGAGGAAACAAATATTGAAGATGTACATTATATTTATATATACAGTGTTTTTATGTATAAATGTTTTGTGTGAACATACATGGGTACGTGTGCATGTACATATTAGTTGATGTGTGTTTATTGAGTATCTGGTTTGCACCTGTTATCTACAAAGTGTCTGCTTGAGCTGAGGTTATACAGAGATTAGAAATTTTTACTTGACATGTCAAAATTGTCTTTCCTCTTTAGATGTAGACAAGATTGACTTGAACTTCATTTTGCTATTTGTGAAAAGTCCAGCAGCTTTGGGAATGACAAACATCAAACTGAAGATAGAAGTTATACCTAGGCTGAAGTGGGAGGGAGATGTTATTGGAGAAGATATACAGGAAGCTTCGAATGTATTGATAATGTATTTCTTAGGCTGTTTGTTATATACATAAATATTTGTTGTGTTCGTCTTTATTCGTTTTCTTGGCATGACAATTGTTACATAATATAACTTTGAAAACATCCAATTCCTTCTTCAGAATTCTTGGGAATTCTGGGGAGTTGTACTTTCATGCTTACGTCTAATTCCCATGTCCTACTTCTGCTGAATGTGCTCTGATTAGGAAATGAATCCAGCATGCTAACTGGGTGTTCCCCTTCCATAGCATGTCAATGCAGCCAGGAGATTCAGCTCCTTTCCTTGATTTGCACACATGACGAACTCACAAAGACAGCAGTCTTACCTAAGGTTGCCAGAGATAGACACACTTACTTCTCAAGAATGTAGTCAACTTAAAAGTCAACACTTCCCACCACTCTACTACTAGGAATTTTATCACCAGCACTGGCAGGCTAGACAGCACCCGAAAATTTCTCACCCCAAGTTAGCTCTTTTTTTTTTTTTAATGTTTTGTATCCTTTCTCTCCCAAGTTGCTATCACTAAGTCCAATTTCTTCTTGCTGTACAATGAAGAACAATTTTGGTCTTTTCAGTCTTAATCTCCAAACTCACTTTGTAGGCATTGAATAAATATCTTTTGAAGCTAGGCACAGTGGTGCACACCTATAATCCTAGTACTTGAGAGGCTAAGCCTGGAGGATCATGAGTTTGAAGTCATGCAAACCTAGAGAAATCCTTTCTTAAAAAAAAAAAGTCTTTTGATAGATGAATGAGACTCAGTTTTTGGCCCACTCATGTGTGTCTGAAACCCACCAATATGTTCAATTTTTTATTAAGTAAACAACAAAGACATAGAACGAGGCTTTAGGTTTCCTTTTATAGGTACTAATCCCTTCAAGCCTGCAGCTGTACCACCTTGGCATCTGATTCTGTCAGATCTCAGGAGCTAAGCAGAGTCAGGCATGGTTAGTACTTGGTTGGGAGACTACCTGGGAATACCAGGTGCTATAGGCTTGGGAGAAGGACCTGGCAGCCTACTGCCCCCAAAAAATCAGCCATTGGAAACCCTATGAATAGCAGAGAAGCACTGACAGAGTGCTGGGCATGACACACTGTCAGGTAGTATTTTGTCTGTTGTACATAGGGCCACTATTGAGTTGGATCCGACTCCACGGCACTTAACAACAACAAATCCCTTCAAAAGAAACTGTAGTTTCAAGTAAGAATTTTTATTTTTCTCCATTGTATATTGTAAATTATGACCCTATTTTTTGTTAGGTGCTGTCAAGTCGGGTGTGATTCATAGTGACCCTATGTACAACAGAACGAAATGCACCCTGACACTGTGCCATGCCCAGCACTATGTCAGTGTTTCTCTGTTATTCATATGGTTTTCAGTGGCAGATTGTTTTGGGAGTGGGCTGCCAGGCCTTTCTATTTTTGTGGTACTGGGAATCAAACCCAGGGCCTCAGAGAGCACAGAGCAATCATTCTACCAACTGACTCTACCAAGTGACTCTATTAAGGAGTTTCAAATCTATTTAGGTTGACCTGACATATGTATAAAACATAAAAGTTTAAGACACATAGGAATGGTGGTAAATATAGAGATGTAGAGAGGAAAAATCATTAGAGTTTGGAAAAGGATGATTTGAGAGGTAAAATTTCAGTGGTCTTGAGGTAAGGGGTACATTTAAACTACCTGAGAAAGGAGGGCTTCTATGTGGAAGGAAATCTGCAAGTGAAGGACCAGAACAAGAGAGAGTTTATCTTTAGGGGGAACCCGTTCATACACCTAGAAGGAAGGTGGAAAGGAAGGGACTGGAGGATGTCCACGTGTGCATATGGGGCATGGGTTTGCATGTGGTTTTTTTTTTAGGAGGAAGCAGGATTATAAATGCAATTCCAAGGTGTTGTGGACTGACTTCTGTTCCCCAAAACTCATGTTGAAGTCCTTACCCCAAGTACTTTAGACTGTGACTATATGTGAAAACAGGGCCCTGAAAGAAGTGATTAAGTTACAATGAGGACATTAGCATAGGTCCTCATTTAATTTTACCGGTATCTTAATGAAAAGAGGTCACTGAATTGACAGGACCATTGCTACCTTATGTAACCATCATTTTAAGAAACTACACAAGGGAAAATTGTAACTGCCTGATTGATTGTCTGTTAATTCTTAACCACCTGTTCTGCTTCTGTACCACCCTGCTTGCATAACCCGTGATAGAACTGTCTGGTTGATTGTCTGTTATAGAACTGCTTATTTTTGCTTCTATGCCAACTGCTTGTACAAATCACACCAGGAACTTGGAAAGCCTCTAGATCATAAACTTGTCAAACAGGATATGGTATTTGCCTTTATAAACCCTAGCAACTATTCCTTGGGGCCATGGGTTTTGAAGAGACATGAGTCCTCTGTGGCCGTGGGCTTAATAAAGACTCCTCTCCTTTTAATTGGCTTTTTGCTTCTTTATGGTGAGGGTCCAGATCTGGGTTAGAATATTCATAAGAAGAGGAGATTAAACTATACAATAAGACAACAGGGCATAGGGGGTCACAAAGGAAAGACCAGGTGAAGATACAGCAGGAGGGTAGCCATTTATAAACCAAGGGGAGAAACATGAGAGGAATCCAACACTGACAGCACCTAGATCTTGGGCTTCTGGACTCCAGAATTGTTAGACAATAAATTTCTATTGTTTAAGCCACCCAGCCAGTGGTATGTGTTATGGCAACCCAAGATGATCACTGCACAAGGTCCTGGAATAGGAGAAAAGGGTGAAATTTCAAATAGAACAGCAGTCTTTGGTAAACTAAAAGGTATATCATTAGAATGTATAATTTTGAAATTAAGATAAAAAAAGATGAGGGAGTTAACATGAGATGACTTAATTCCACTTAATCAGATTATTTGGTGGGATTGGGAACAGGAAGATTTAAATGTGGAGTATGTGAAAGTTTGGGTCAGAAAATAATAGATTTTAATAAAGTAAAATAAAACAAAGCTACTTGGTATATTTTATATTTTATAATTTTCTCCAACAATGTTTGGCTGCTTTGAATTGTAAGAGTAGTGCTGGAGAAATTATTATAGATGGCAGGTTGAGGGATACAGGAGATTACTGAATGTAAGGCATCCCAAATAGAAAAGACTGACTGTTTTCCATTTGGTAGAAAAAAACTGAAGCTAAAAGAAGGCCAATAGTGTGAGAGATAGAACTATAATGGAAGTATTGGAAGTCATGATGAGGTCAAAGAGGAATTCTGGTCAATGAGAAAAAGGGAAACAGAAAATAATAAGCCTATGATTAAAAAGGAAATGTCTTAGATTTAAAATGTTGAATTTTTGTTTTTACTCTTAGCTTAGTTTTACATTTATTTGCCATGTTAAATGAAGTGACTTAGAAAGATATAAACCCAATCAAACATGCTGGTAGATTTTTAATTTAATTTGATTTGAATTAACTTGATTCAATTAAATCATGAGCAATAAAATAGAGAGTTTTCTCACGAATATCTATGCTTGTTGTGTATCTTGGTTCCATTCAGAATTTTAGTACTAGAATTTATTTTAAGAATGACTGATTATGCTCAAGGACATTAAAAAACAATGTTTAAAATAATTAAAAATAGGAGAAGAGTTGTAAGATAATCTTAACTAAGCTAAAATTCTGTAATATTATCCAGAGAGCATATAAGTTCCCTGTAACCCAAGGAAAGTGTCACTGGCAAAATTTATTCTTTTATTCCAAAAATTCTGGTGGAGTATCCTATGTAAGACTGTAACAAGCCCTGTGGTGATAAGATACTAAAAGTCGTGCCCTCAAAGCCTTCACATACAGAAAGGTGAGGAGCAGATACTTAAGAGGAGAAGGAGAAGGAATGTTGTAGTAAGCCCCTGGGTACCAATCAACCATGACTGATTGGTCCAGGAGTGATCATATGATCTGAATTAGACCAATGATTCCTTTCCTTGAGAATTGTAACTGTGTGATGTAAAACTTAGGATCCAGGTTTTATACCTTGAAAATGAAGTCAACAAATAGAATCACAGATAAGATACAGATTTCATAGTATGTATATCCCCAGTTTCCAGGATTTTGAGCACCCTCTGTTCCTTGCCATTCTAGTGGCTTAGTCAGTTAACTCTTCTTTGCAATGTAACTCAAGAATTCTTTCTTTAAGTTCTCTTTTAATGCTTAAACTGATTTGAATTGGATTCTCTCTCTTGCAAATAAGAGATTCCTAGTCAATATAGCAAAATAAGATGTCTTCAAATAACCATAGTCAAATCTGCTATAAAATAAGCCCCAAATTCTGCAGTGCTTTTAAGGAAGGGAAACTGGCCTCTGGGTTAACATGAGTTATTGTGGAAGGTTTATTCCAGGAGCCAAATATAGGTTTTCCCCTATGTTTGACACCAAACTCAATTGGCAGGCTCCGTATAGTGTCCTATCTCTCCTTTTAAAACTTGTTCAAAGTGTCAAGGGTGTAACCTGTTTTCCACTTTTCTTTAGAGCTGAAGCCATCCTATCTGTCCCTTAGAGTTCTGCATGGATTCAGAAGAAACAGGCTTATTCTCATCTCTCTGCCTTGCTGCCCTCCAAGAGGAAAGCATAATAAATTCCCTTTGTTCTCTAAGTTTTCTTCATGAATTTATGGTAACCACTAGTGGAATAAAGCAGAAAATAATAAACTGATGATATGAGAAAGTGGTTATGCCAGGTACATCTTGTTTGTCCCTCCAGATATCTTTTCTATCCTTCTCAACTCTGTTCTCTATTTTGGGAAAATAACCTTTATGGACCATGGGAATGGACTTGCTTAATCCTTGGCTTCTGGCTGGGTTTTATCTGGGAACCATGGTAGGTGTTCAGCATGGGGAGAAAAGAGTGAGGTTAGGGTAGTCTTATGGCTTCTTTCCCACAGTGCCACTAAGGTCAGCTGCTTCCTTTGGTTAAAAGTCCACAGCACATCTCAACATCAGGGCTCAACAAACCTTGGCCACAAAGCAAACCCACCAAAATTTTGTGTGGCATGTAAGCTGCATACATTTTATAATGGTTGAGGAAAAACAATTTCAGATAAATATTATTTCATAGTACATGAAAACCATATAAAATTCAAATTTCAGTACTTATAAAAAATGTTTTATTGGAAGATAGCCACATTCATCCATTGACATATTGTCCATGACTGCTTTTGTGCTATAATGGCCGAGTGGAGCTGTTGAGAGAGAGAAAGGCATGAAGCTTATAAGGACCGAAATGTTTACTATTTGGCCCTTTACACAAAGTCTGTTGGTCTTTGTTTTACATGACTCTTTCCTTCCAGGTTCTAGTAATGCTCCCTCTGGTCCTCCCTTCTCTCTCCAAGTGTGTGGGTGGGTGGGGAGAAATGTGGAGGCTCTGGGGTATTGAATCATATTCTGTGGATTCCTGAGACTCTGCCCATATCTTTTTGAATAGTCACTTTATTAAACTCTTCTAAGTTTATCCTAATTTAAGTATGCCATGTGTTTGCTGCTGAGATCCTCACTGATAACAAAGACAAGGCCTTTGGTGTCAAGGTGTCTGAAGTTTTTGTGCTTCTCTAGCTAACTGGTAGCTGGGAGATTAGTTGGAGTTTTGATTCTCTATTTTTATTACAAATGGGAGACAGACTTCTTTTCCACTCCTTCAAAGTCCTTCCTTCTCTTCCAGAAAGGCCCTGTGGGAAACAATGCTCCTTTTCTTCACTGGATGTGATTATTTTTGCATGTAAAATGACTGAATCATCTTACAATAACAACATGAGACCTTTCCTGCCTGTTGAGGATGGCAGAGCAAGAAAGAGAAAGGACTTGGGTCCTTGACAAGGTCAGTTTGTCGATGATTCATCTTGGCATTGCCCTGTCTTTGGCCTTCTTTTTATATGAAACAACAAATTGCTAGTTCTGTAGCCATGTCTAGTGCAGTCTTCTGTTACTTCCAGTAGGAAGTGTCTTAACTGATATGTATCCAGTTAATTAGCTCCTCGTCTTCTTTCCTTCTTAACTGCACAGACTTTTAATACATTATTTATGCCACACTTGGATGGCACTTTCCCTTCTTCCACAGGAAGGCATTGCATGCTAAGATTGAGCTCATGGAACTTTGGAGCGGGAAATGGCCTTAGAGAGAGTCTTGTCTGGGGATTTTCAAACTGAGCCCCCATGAATCATCTCCGTTGCCCACTCCATTGGGAGAAGGCAGGGCACAGCAGGTGTCTTCAGCCAGAGAAGTATGTGTGGCTTTTTAAAATTATTGTTAGCTGTTTAAGTGTCTGAGTAGGATTTGATATGCATGAGGGTTTTCTTCACCAAAACCAAATCAAAACAAAACATCAAAACAAGAAACAAAATGAGACGATGGAACCATAGTGTCTCATACCTGCATCCCCATTCCATTCCCATTGTTCTATGGTTGAATCTGCTTTGTCCTGTGCACCAAGTATGTTTTGACTATTGAAAAATTATGAAGAGAGCCTGGGTATGTACTGCAAGCCTGTAATCCCAGTGACTTGGGAGGTGGAGGCAGGAGGATTGTGAGTTTGTAGGCCAGAATCAGCCTACGTAACTTAGCAAAATCCTGACTCAAAAAAGGTAGAAAATGGGTTGAGGGTGCAGCCCAGGGGTAAAGCACTTGTAAAGCATGTGTGAAGCTCTGGGTTCAATCCCCAAGTACCACACACACACACACACACACACACACACACACACACACACACAAAAAGTTAGGAGGCTTACTTTTTTACTCCAATTATCAATTCAGTACAATCAAGTACCAATGAATAACTACCACTTGTCTACTATTATACTGGGTGCTAGAAATACAAGAACAACAGTGTAGTTGGGGGAAAGACATAGCAAAAGCCACTTTCAGTACTATGTTAGACATTGTATAGTGCCAACATTCATAACAATAATAGCACTTCATAGGGAATGAGTGCTTGCAATGTGCTAGGCTTCATTCTCACATTTTACTTGCATTATTTGTCTCTTCCTTGCCCCAATCAAAATATACTCCCTTTATTCCCTACTACATTCCCTCTCTTGGCAGAGGACTGACTAGGAAAAGAAAAAAAGAGAAAAGAAAAAGAAAGAAAAGAAAGGAAGAAAAGACTCTAAAGACTGATGTCCCTGTGGGGGTCAGACCTTCAGATAACAGTGACATTTTGACAAATGCATTGAGTGTTAAAGAGGGAATATGGTGGGAAAAGTTTTTAGGCACTGGCACAGTGAATGGAAGAACTATTTTATAAAACATTTATTAGATGTTTGTAGTTCTCAAATGTAGCCATGTAAATTGTTGCCTAATTTGATTATATGTGGATGTGGTCTGTCTCCCCCTCTCGCTCCTCCTTATTTCTCCTCTTTATGTCTCTCTCTGCTTCTATTTCTCTATCTCCTCCTTTCTTCTCTGAAACATATACTCTTCCCCCAGCCACACAGAAACATTGAAATACTGCATATTATTTAGTATTACCCTATAGCGTTTATTATAACAATTCTCTGAAATGTATACATTTGCTTTATCCTGGTATATGTTCAAATTTTTGTAATTCCATGCATATTTAAAAAGAATGGATATATTCCTAATTCTTTCCTTTTCTTTTCTTTTCCTTTCCTTTTTTTTTCTACCCCACCCCCCAGTACTGGGAATTGAACTAGGTTCTCATAAATGCTAGGCAAGCACTCTACCACTGAGCCACACTTCCAGGTCCCAACTTATTAAATGAGTCTTATAGACAAAGTTCTAATGGACATAAATTTGCAACAAAGAATTTATTTACTTTAGTATTTGAAGTAGGGTATATATTCTCAGATTTATAGAGTAACCTATAAAAATATAACTAGAATGTTTAACTTCAAAATGAGTAGAGAGAAACATTTGGAATGTAGGGAAAAATAATTTCAAAAGGTATCAAGAGAGAACAAGGGGATAAAAAGAAATGCAGAAAATGTGAATAAATAAAAGCCACAAAATAAAATGACAGAAATGAATCCTAATTTCTTAGTAATGAACGGATAATATAAATAGATTAAATTGTCCAATTAAAAGATAATAGTTATCAATTTGAAACACAACAAATAACATATCCATTTGCAAGAGACATACTTAAAAAGTATAAGAATACAACAAGATAGAGAGTAAAATAATAAAAGACCAGTGATGGTGGTTGTAAAATACACCTGCAAATTATTTTATACTCTCTCTTTTACAATGTAGACTCTAATTCCTCTGTTCTTGAACCTGGGCTGTTCTAACTGAAAGTGGTACAACTGGCTTAGTATAATATCACAAAATAGACATCTTGCTTGATCCTCTGTCCTGGATCCCTCCCTGGGGGAATGTAGCCACCATGTTGTGAGAACACTCAAACAGCCTGTGGAGAGGCTCCTGTGGGAAGAAACCGAATGTCGTTACCTACAATCGACACCAACTTGCTGGCTATGTGAGTCATGTTAGAAGCACATCCTTCAGCTTCCAACAGGCTGTGTCTCCAGCCAGTATCTGAACTTTAACCTCAAGTATAATTCTGGACTTTCTCCAGAATTATATCTGAAATAATAATAAATGTGGAGTTGTTGTTTCAAGCCACTATTTTGGGGGAATAATTTATTATGCAGCAATGCAGTAATTTCCTCACGTATAGTCCCTTTGTTCTAAACTTTTCTAACACTCTTGAGGATCACTGTTGAGACTGTATCATTCCTTGCAGCTTATCTACTCATAAAAATAATTTTAAATAATTTCAAGGTAGAATAAAGAAAATGAGGAAGAAGGAGGAGGAGGAGAAGGAGAAGGAAAAGAAGTAGGAGGAAGAGGAGGAGGAGGAGAATGAGAATAAGAATTACTTCTTTTAATTTTACTAGCTAAAAACCAAATAACCACAGGGCCTCATGTGACTGTCAGGTTCATATAATAATCAAATAAAAAGGAATAAAAATAATTTCAGTGCAATTTGAACCTCTTGAAGACCAGTGAGAATCCCACAGGGAGTCTTTACATGACCCTTTTTACTTCTCGGTTCCTTTTCTTTCACATCCTACAATACTGCTGAGCTTCTCTATTCTCCTTATCAATAAAGTGAGTTTCTGCCTCCACTAGCCAGTGACTGCTGGCTCTTCTGTTTCTGCTCCCACCACATCACCACACCCAGGTCCGCAGGACCTCAGGAAATCCGGTCCTCCCTGACCTCAGAAATCTTTTAATCTTCCCAGAAAGGAGTTTGAAGGGCATCTGGGGGATAGAGTCCTCCCTCTTGGGCTGCTTTTCTCATAGGAAATTCTTTCATGACCCTGGCAACAAGCACTAGCATTTTTTTCACATATTTCACAAACTACTAACCACAAGCAAAAGTTTATGTACAACAATGTTTCAAGTCATGGGAAGCAGGCTGGAGCACAGCAGAGCATCTGGGACTTGGAGGGACTTGGAGAAGGGAAAGGTCTGGAAGGAGGGCAGGCAACACATCCATCACACCCATATGCACTCCCAAACAGAAGCATGCCACAAATATTTAACAAGCACAGGGGAGAACTATAACTAGGGGGATTTGGAAACAACCATCCAAGACAAGCATCAATCTGTGATATATCCATGCTAAACCCATTTAGTTCAACTATAATCCTCTATGTGTTTGACGGGCTAGGATTTAGCTCAGTGGGTAGAGTGCTGTGCTGCAGTCTCTGAGGCCCCGAGTTCAATTCCCAGCACCACAAAAGTGGGAGAAGGGCCTGGCAATCCACTCCCAAGGCAATCCAGAAGCACTCAACCATTGAAAACCCTACGAGGGTCGCTATGAGTCGGACACCGACTCGACGGCACCTAACAACAACAACAACAATAATCCTCTAAACATGCACAACAGTTTTATATTGGAAAGGTAATGTGTAATTTGACCAAAAAAGATGCAGTAAGACAAGAAGTCAACCTGTTTAAGGCCAACCCCTTCCCCTGCCTCCTCTTTCTTCTTTTTTTTTCTTTATCTTAATTACTTTTTAATGCATCCTTCTTGTTAGTCTATAAACATGTTCAAATGTCTTCCATTGTAAGGAATATATCCTTTGATTCTCTTATGTTAAAACTAAGCTTCTTTACAGGGTATTTTAAACTCATTTTCTTTTTTTAGTAATGTTATCTTAAATTGACAAATCATAACTGATACCTTAATGGGGTGCAATGTGGTCTTTTGATATATGTAAACAATATGGAATGATTAAATTGAGCTAATTAACATATTGGCCACCTTGCTTACTTATCATTTTTATAGTGAGACACTTAGAATTTACACTTAGTTATTTTAAAATACATAGTACATTATTATTGACTATAGTCACTCTGCTATTTGATAGATCTGGAAACTTACTCATCATGTTTATTTGAAACTTTGTACACTTTGACCAGTAACAACTGCTCCCCCTGCATCATTCTGCTTTCTAATTCTATGAGTTCAACTTTTTTAGATTCCACATAAAAGTAAGATTATGCAGTGTTTGTTTCTCTGTGCCTGGCTTGTTTTACTTAGCATCATGCACTCCAGGTTCACACATATTGTTGCAAGGAACAGGATCTCCTTTTTAAAGGTTGAATAGTATTCCACCGTTTATATGTGCCACATTTTCGTTATCTATTTATCAGCTAATGGACATTTGGACTGATTCCACATCTTGGCTATTGTGAAGAGTATTATAATGAACATGGAGAATCCCTTCAACATTCACTGCAGTTCCTTTGGATATACACTCAGAGGAGGGATTGCTATATCAACAGATTGTTGGATTTATTTATTTATTTTTTTTTTTAGTTTTTAAAAATTTTATTATTTTGTTTTGAGAATATCCATACTTTATTTATTTTTTTATACTGTGGGTTGAACCCAGGGCCCTGCACTTGCATGTTTTGCAAGTGCTGGACCACTGAGCTGTACCTTCAGCCCACTTTTTTTTACTTTTTAGGGACAGAGTCTCACTAAATTACACAGATTGTCTCTTGTCTCCAACTTGCCACCCTCCTGCCTCTGCTTCCCGAGTCGTTGAGATTACAGGTGTGTGCCACCACGCCTGGCTAAGAATACCCATACTTTCCATCCTGCCTGCCTGCCTGCCTTTCTCCTCTTCCCTTCCCCTTCTCCTTCCTTCCTTCCTTCCTTTTCTTTCTTTCTTTCTTTCTTTCTTTCTTTCTTTCTTTCTTTCTTTCCTCTCTCTTTTTTAATAAAAGCTATTCTATATTTTTATCAAAGTGATTTTTTAAAATATTGTTGTTGTTGTTAGGTGCCGTCGAGTCGAGTCCAACTCATAGCAACCCTATGTACAGCAGATCAAAACACTGCCAATTCTGCGCCAGGCAAACGATCTTATTTATGTTTAAGCCCATTGTTGCACACACTGTGTCAATCCATCTGGTGGAGGGTTTTCCTCTTTTGCGTTGACCTGCCACTCTTCCAAACATAATGTCCTTCTCCAGGGATTGTTCTCTCCTGACTACATGTCCGAAATATGTAAGACGCAGTTTGGCCATTCTTGCTTCCAAGGAGCACTCTGGTTGTACTTCTTCTAGGACAGATTTGTTGGTTCTTTTGGTAGTCCATGGTATATTCAATAGATGTCTCCAGCACCACAATTCAGAAACATCAATTCTTTTTCTGTCTCTCTTGTTCAATGTCCAGCTTTCACAACCATATGATGCCACTGGAAATACCATGGCACAAGTCAGACGCACCTTCGTCTTCAATGTGACATCTTTGCTTTTCAATACTCTAAAGAGATCTTTTGCCACAGCTTTTCCTAGAGCAATGCATCTTTTGATTTCTTGACTGCTGCTTCCACGGGTGTTGATTATAGAGCCAAGCAAAGCAAAATCTTGGACAACCTCAATCTTTTCTCCATTTATTGTGAAGTTGCATGCTGACCCACTTGTAAGGATTTTTGTTTTGTTGATGTTTAGTCGTAACCCATATTGAAGGCTATGATCTTTGATCTTCATCAGTAAATGTTTTAAATACTCTTCACTTTCAGCAAGCAGAGTGGTGTCATCTGCATAACGCAGGTTGTTAATGAGTCTTCCTCCAATCTTGATGCCATGTTCTTCCTCATAAAGTCCAGCTTCTCGGATTATTTGCTCAGCGTATAAATTGAAGAGATAGGGTGAAAGTATACAGCCTTGACACGCACCTTTCTCAACTTTAAACCATGCAGTGTTTCCTTGTTCTATTAGAACAACTGCCTCCTGGTTCATGTACAGATTTCTCATGAGCACAATTAGGTGTTCTGGTATTCCCATTTTCCGGTGTTATCCATAATTTGTTATGATCCACACAATCAAATGCTCTTGCATAGTCAATAAAACATAGATAGACATCTTTCTGATATTCTCTGCTTTCAGCTAATATCCACCTGACATCAGCAATGATGTCCCTAGTTCCTCGCCCTCTTCTGAATCCTGCTTGATTTTCCGGTAATTCCCTGTCCATATACTGCTGCAGTCGCTTCTGAATGATCTTTAGTAGAATTTTGCTGGAGTGCAATATTAATGATATTGTCTGATAGTTTGCACATTCAGTCGGATCCCCTTTTTTGGGAATAGGCACAAATATGGATCTCTTCCAGTCAGTTGGCCAAGTAGCTGTTTTCCAAATCTGTTGGCATAGACATGTTAACACCTCCAGTGCTGCATCTGTTTGTTGAAACATCTCTATTGGTATCCCATCAATTCCTGGAGCCTTGTGTTCCGCCAGTTCTTTCAAGGCAGCTTCCACTTCGTCCTTCAACACCATTGGTTCCTCTTCGTATGCAACCTCTTGGAATGAAGTTTTAGCTTATTTGTCTCTTGTTTAATACCACGTTTGCTAACTACAGGAAAAGTTGAAATTTTTATTGTGCCTTGTAAGATCCTCATTGCTCTTGAAGCAACAAGCTGTTTTTTTTTTCAATGAATGTTTGTTCAATGAGTGAAAGGATGATGTTCAATGAGTGAAAGGATAATTCACAAATCTATACCTCTAGGCTTGAACTCTTCCTTCTAAACTTGTAGACCCAATGCTTGCTAAACAGCTACAATTATTTTTCAGACCTGTCAAATTCATAATTCCCCAAACTCAACTCAAATTAGCCTCACCTGCTTCTTTTACCATGTTACTCAAGTTACCACCGTCAGAAACTTGACAATTATTTTATTATTTTTTACATTTGCTCATTCTTTCCATCACTGAGTGGCACTGATTCATTTCCAAATAATCCTTGAATTTGATCCCACTTCTCTGGCACTATAATTCACTCTTGTCTTCTTTCATGTACTTTATCACATTTGTCTGTAGCCGATTACTTTGATTTCAATCTTGCCATTTCCCAACTCTACATCCTCCACTCTGTTATCAAAAGGGAACTATCTAAAACTTTTTAACTTCCTCCACTTAAAAATCTTTCAGTGGCTTCTTCTTCCTTTTTTTTTTTTTTTTTTTTTTTTTTTTTTTTTTTTTTTTTTTTTTTTTTTTTTTCAGCACTGGGATGTTGACCCTAGGGCTTTGTGCATGCTAGGCAAGTGCTCCACCAATGAGCTGCACCCCCAGCTTATTTCTTATTTTTTATTTTGAGATGGTGTCTCACTAAGTTACATAGGCTGCTTCTGGCCTTGAAGTCATGATTCTGCTGCCTCAGCTTCCCAAGTTGCTTGGATTACAGGCATGCAATACAGTACCTTGCTGGCTTCTTATCTCTAGGACAAAATACAAGCTTTGCTGCATGACATAAAAGTCATTGATGATCTGGCTTTTCTCCGTAAATCCAAATTCATCTGCTTTCTGTGTCCAAGTTCAGTAATACAAACAAAGTTGTGATTTTCTAAGTTTACCATGGTATTTCATAGTTTGGAATATTTGTTCATGTCCCTACTCTGGGCCAGACTTTCATTCCTTCATCCATTGAACAGGATACATTCTTATCCTCCAAAGTCTGTATTGGGTATCCCCTCCACTAGGAAGCCTCTCTAACCCCCTAGGACTGGCTGGATGCTCTGTGTTTACTGTGTTCTACAAGGCAGAATGCTTAAGTGGTTGCTGCCCAGCCTGTTTACGCTTGGCTCAGAAAAATCAAAAATTACCAGCTGTACAACTTTTGGCAAGTTACTTAACTAATCCTCTGCCTTAGAACGTACTCAGTAAATGTTGTTGTTGTTGTTGTTAGGTGCTGTCGAGTGGGTATCCGACTCATAGAGACCCTCATAGGGTTTTCAATGGCAGATTGTTTCGGGATTGCCTTGGGAGTGGATTGCCAGGTCCTTCTCCCATTTTTGCGGTGCTGGGAATTGAACTCAGGACCCCAGAGACTGCAGCGCAGCACTCTACCAACTGAGCTAAATCCCAGCCCCAAAATGTGTAGCCCAAGCTGGCCTCGAACTCGTGATACCTCTGCCTCAACCTCCTTGTTCACCGGTGTGTGCCACCACAACCGACCAGTAAATGTTAGCTACTTCTTTTCTTCTCTCTAATCATCTCCTTCTCCAGAATAAATACATAGCTCTTCCCTTGTCCCAGGAGTCTGAGAAGAGTTCAGAAGGGCTTCACTGATCTGCCTTGACTCCTGTCTTCAAAGGATATCACAGAAGTGTCTGAATGAGGAGGCAATGGGAAATACTCTCTTCTCATTCTTGCCACCACATTCTTAGCTAAGCTTTCTGAGGGTAGAGGGAACTACCCTGCAGTGCAGTGCACGAACTCATCCTGCCTTTGGTATTGCTTTCTCCACCT
The DNA here is from genome assembly GCA_007922755.1 of Pedetes capensis. Lineage (NCBI taxonomy): Eukaryota > Metazoa > Chordata > Mammalia > Rodentia > Pedetidae > Pedetes > Pedetes capensis. The sequence continues at coordinate 403 of VMDO01010716.1, read as the reverse complement.
TCAGTATATTTATGCAGTCAAGATCTCTTGCTCTTTACCATGAATAAAAATTGTTGACTTCACATGTTTATGTGATTTGAATGTCATCCATCCCATAGACTTTAATTAATCAGGCTTTTTATCAAAATGACTAGAGGAGGAATAAAAGATAGACCAAAGACTTAAAAATATATCTATGTGACAACTATATGAATTCAATTTGTCTTAGCAGTTGAATTAAAGGAAATTCTTGTTTTTGAAGTGTCTTTCATCTTCCATGTTTCTAATTCTCTCCCAAATAAATTCTTTGGTAGAAAAGACTTAAATAAATTGGAAGCTTTATGTACAAGCCATACCAAGCCAGAGTCATTGGCTATTAGACCCAGAAACTCAAATACCCATTCTGTCATGTAGCCCCACCCTT